>CM035355.1:5396849-5596849 GCA_020137815.1 Hormiphora californensis | reverse complement strand
GCTTAAAATGGTTGACAACCAAGGGACTTTTAAAATCAAAAGTCAAAATAAAGCCTTTTTTTTCTAAAAAAATTAAAAAAACGCCCCCTGTTCTTGTCCCAAAAAAAACTCTTTTTAAAAGTTCCTGCTCTTCGACATTTCTTGGCTACTTCTATTTTCCCTCCACCCCCCTTCACTCATCCCCCCCTTTCCTCTCCCCCCCCCCCCCCCCCGGGGGCCCCCCACACCCCCCCCCCCCCCCCCCCGAACCCCCCCCCGGGGGCCAAAAAAAAAACCCCCCCCCCCCCCCCCCCCGGGCCCCCCCGGGGGCCCCCCCCCCTTTTTTTTCTCTCCTTCTCTCTCCTCTCTCCCCCCCCCTTCCCCATCTCTCTCCCCTAAAGGAGGTAGGCTGTCAGCAAGGGGTTATCATGTACCTCTTCCCATTTTAATATCACCATCGTTTTCATCGCTCTCATTCTTGTTTTGTTCCTTCCCTCTCATTTCTATCTTTATCGTTCTTTCCCTCTCTTTCTTTCTTTTTTTCTTTCCCATTCCATTCAATTCTATACCTCTATTTTATTCTCTTCCGTTCAATCGAATATTTTGAACTGAAAAAACTGTGTATACTCGGTCACATCCAAAATGGAGGCCCAAAGGAAAGGGGAAAAAGAATCAAAACCCAAAAGGGGGAAAAAAAAAAATTTGGGTTGGGGAAATAGAAATTTAGGTGGGGAAAAAATTTGGGTGATTTTAGGCCTGCTAGGTTTTTCCCCTTTCCCCCCGGTGGACAAACCGGAGGTTTTTGATGGGGAGGAGGGAATTGGGGAAAAAAGGGGGAAAAAGAAGAGAGAAAAAGAGGAAAAGGGAAAAAAGGGGGGGCCTTTTTAAAAAAAAAGGGGGTTTTGGAAATTTTTTTGGGAAGCCCCCCGGGGGTTTTTTTTTTGGTGCTTTATTTTTTCGAATTTTAAAGCAATTGATATGGGTTTTCTGTGTGTTTTTCTACTACTCAGTTTTGACATTTTAGGGGTTTCCTTTTTTGGTTTACACAAAAGTGTGGTTGACTTTTTCCCCCAAACCAATTTTCCCCAAAATTGGCCTCGAACCGAAACAAACAAACAAACCAAAGTACCCACTAACACGGAACCCAAAATTTCGGTCTATTTAACACCTTTTCCCCACCCCCCATCGGGGGCCAAAACCCCCATGGGGTTAAATAAACCGAAAAAGAAGGAAACAGGGGTTTTAAAACCCCCGATATTGAAAATAAACCCCCCGGGGGGGGAAGGGGTGGGAAAATGGGCAGGAATTTACCCATCTGATATTGTCGTAAACCCAATGTAAATTGGGGGATCCGGGTTTTGGGAAAAATGAAACCGCCCCCCTATAAAAACTATTTTCATTTTTTCTATTCAAACTAATTTAAATGGGGGGGGGGGGGGTGGGGCCGGGGGCATCTTCCCGTTAAAATTTTAATAAAAATTCAGTCTACCGCAAACAATTTTTTCCCCTTTTGCCCCCTCGTTTTCTAAACCCTTGTTTTTTTCCCCCTCTTAAATCTTTTTTTCCTTTTCATTTTTTTAAAATTTCCCCTTTCTCTAAAATTTAAAAAGGTTAATGATTATAAAAATGAGCAAAAACTTTTTTTTTTGTGTTTTCTCTTCTTCTAACTCCTCTAAACCCCTTTTTTTTCCCTTAAAACCAAAACTTTCCCTTGAAACTTTTTGGTCTAAAAATTTGGGAAAAAACCCCCGGGTTTAGTTCAGTGTTTTTCCTCAAACCCCTCTCACTTTTAGAAAGAAGCCCCCAGAAACAAAAAAAAACGCCCCCTAGGAAAAAGAAAAAAAAACCCCCTCGCCGGGGGGAAAAGAAAGAGAAAAAAGGAGAGAGAGAGAAGAAAAGGAGAGAGAGGGAAAGGAAAGAAAAAAGGAGAAAAAAGAGAAAGGAGGGGGGAGAAGAGAGGAAAAAAGGGGGGGGGGTGGGGGGGAAAAGGGGGGGTTTGGGGGGGGGGGGGGAAAGGGGGGGAAAAAAGAGAGAAAAAAGAAAATCTAGAACTCTGTGTGTACAGACAAACTGATGGTGATGAACTGTTTAATTTCCCAAAAGTCGGGTGGGGAAACTCATTTACAACTTTTTTGTCACGGCAAGTTACTCAAATTCTCATTCATAACCAATAACTTGCTGAGCTACTCAACAGCCAAGTTATCATATTTCATTGGGGTTTGGGTGTGATGCTATTTCTTTACTATATACCTCATTAGCGACACAAAAGTAACTTTAGTTCCTCAAAAAACTTAAAGTCTACATATAACACCCCTCAACCAGGAGAGAGACATAGAGTTATAGAGTTTTCAGTTGCCACGGTTACCAAATTTTACACAAGGAGGTAGTAGATGTAGTTGACTGATGATGGTGAGGTAGTGCTGGTGGGGCTAGTAGAGCTGGATGGAGATCCCGGGGCGACCCTTTCTTTCCCTTAGGCCCCAGGGAGTGGTCGTTTTTTTTTTCCGTGTGCTAGAGGGGACCCGAGTTGTAAATTAATGGGAATGTAACACTGTCAAGAACTTTTCCTATTATCTCGTCACAGATCAAGTAAGAGATGAGGAAAGAACAGATCTAAAGATAAAAATAGGGATTACACCTGCTAGAATGATACCTCGGATTTAGGTATTGTCCCTTCCTTTGGTATGGGTAGCGATGGGTTTCCCCTGCTGCCACCCATCCCAGACTCATTCTTTGATTTCCGAGATGATGTTTTAGGTGTGGAAGGTTTGCCCCCTGAACCTCCAGTAGTGGTATTATTAGATGCAGCAAGTGAAGAAGCAATGGCCAGTAGAGACATGTTGTTATGCGAGATCAGAGGGCAAAGAAATATAACAAGATTTTTAGCGATCAGGGGCGACAAAATTCCCCAAAAGAGAATAAATATTTCACGGTTGACAAAATGGTGAATTTTAATCAGACTCTTTGTCTCTGTCTGAGACAAAGTGCCAGAAAGAGGGGAGAAGAAAAGAGAGAAAGAGAAGGAGAGAAGAGGGGGAAAAAGGAGAGAGAAAAAATAATCAGCATTAAAGGTCATCCCTCTCTTCATCTGTTTTCTCTTCACTTCCAGCAGTGTTCCACCGGTAAACTAATAAGCAACTTTCATCCCCGTTTTTTCCCTCTTCGCTTTTCTCGTTTCCCACATTTCCGTCTCTCTCCTTCTCTGTCTTCATCTATCTCTCTTCCCCGCTAAATGACCGTAAAGAGACAGAGATGGTTGGAAGATGTGCTGAACTGCCCTGGGTGTGCCAAAAATATGTTGCGGAAACTTGTCTGGAGAAATAAGGAGAAAGACAAACAGGTAGACGGAGAAAGACAGACAGGGCAGATGGAGAGATAGATCAGATCTGAAATCTTGATTCTAGACAAAACGATTTTGCACGCACACCCTATTTCCGATAATTGCTTTTTGTCGAAATGTAACATGATGTAGTCATATAATGTGATATCATTGGAGCACCGGAAATTACTTTTTGTTGAAATACAAAAGTGGCGTGACCTCGTTTTATTAATGAGATTTTCTCACCCTCCCCTCATTCCTTCCAATACTTCTTTACAATAATGGCCACACCCCATCATTATCTTCCTTGTTTTTTTGGGAAGATTAGACCGGATAAAATCATTACACACTCTCTCAACACACATATTATACTGACGTTTATGCACACTGACACACAAACGAAATGTGTCGGAGAGCATGCATGGGATTCACACTGCAGAAAACAGTGGAAGAAATAAGAAAACAGTGTGTAAGAAACGTGACAGTGGGACCAGCCGTTAACAGTGTTTTTAAGAAACGTGACAGTGGGACCAGGGACAGCCGTTAACAGTTTTAAATAGGGCCGGAGTGGTGAGATAAAACACACGTACCGGTTACAGTTAATCACATACACAGCTGGAGATGAAAAACACCGGGAGAGCTGTTGTTCGGACAGATGCACATTGATTTGAGAGAAAGAGAAA
This sequence comes from Hormiphora californensis, assembly GCA_020137815.1. Classification (NCBI taxonomy): domain Eukaryota; kingdom Metazoa; phylum Ctenophora; class Tentaculata; order Cydippida; family Pleurobrachiidae; genus Hormiphora; species Hormiphora californensis. The sequence goes on along the minus strand of CM035355.1, from coordinate 5,592,868 downwards.
AACTAGTATGAGAGAGAGATTTAAAATTGGAATTCCAGAGAAATAGAAACGTAATAAAAGTTGTTAATACATGGCTGCGAGCTGTGATCGGAAATATACCTGTAGCCACTTTAGGCAGTGATTTAAATATAAATGTGCTAGAATGAGGGAGAGAGAGAGAGAGAGAGAGAAAGAGAGAGAGAGAGAGAGAGAGAGAGAGTGGGAGAGAGAGAGAGAGAGAGAGAGAGAGAGAGAGAGAGAGAGAGAGAGAGAGAAAAGGAATACATGTATATTGAACGAAGAAAGCATCTGATTTGTTTACCTTTGTCACATAATACTGCAGCACACATCCAATTTACACTCCCCCACACACGCAGAGTTAAAATTGTGACATTGTCCTATTGCGGGGTGTGTGAGTTGTGACACACATTCTACTAGGCACCTGTTAATAATTCCCAGACTCCTTTAAGGATAATGTTTTAATTATGCACTGAACTGCTGTAGACATCACCCACTCACTTCATACACACACAAACACCCACACACATGACCAAGCCTGTACGACAGGTTATTGATCACCGGCTGTATTACAGCACGAGAGAGCCGTCACTAGTATCGTGCAGTGATCCGAAGATCATGATAACAATTAATATGACGTGATCAACTGCTATAGCCCAACTGTTCATTCTGAGAATTCTGATACAAAGATATTATTTGCCGTACTGATATATGAGGTAACTCCAAACTCCTTTAACCATATGAGGACTCCTTTAACCATATGAGGAAATATTTAACCACTTTTAACCACTTTTTAACCACTCTTTAACCGCACTGGTTAAATTGCTACATACCCCACCACGTACAGGAATCTTGTAGTTACAGTTGCATTTTGTGAATACATACAAACGTACATGCACGAACACAGACTGACTGGATATGGTCACGGTCAAAAAGTCTGCTGAAAATCGATATAATTTTGAATTTACTCAATCGTGGATAAGATCCTCTCCATGGACAAATTTTTCGAACTCAACCCACTCAAAATTGTTCAAATTTTATCAATCTGAAAAGTCCAATATAATTGCTTTATCTGTTTTTCTGTAATCAGCACTTAAAAAGTGTGGATAACAAATCGTGTGGATAACGGGCTCAACCGCATGATGATCATGCTAGCAATATGAAATTTCAGTATACACAAGAATGGGTACTCACAATATGAATTATTTTGGTTTTATCTATTTTTTTACTCAACTTGTGTGGATAACATCAGTTTCCATCATAAATCGTTACTCAACCGTATGAAAGAGAATACATTTGGTATTTATTTCGGGTTTATTGGCTAGGGCTAACATTTTTCTTGGAAAATAAGATTCCACTTTAACAAAAGGATAACTCAACCGGTGTGGATAACCATTTTTGTATCCTTTGATCAGCATTAGACATTTCGATTCTCATTTATCCACATCGATTGAGTAAGTTATATGGCCAGGAAATTACATGTAGACACCAACCTCAACCAACAAGAACAGTTTCCGAGCAAAGATTAACTCAACCGGTGTGGATAACGTCTCTTTACTGTTTAGAAGATTTTAGCAGAAAAGCGAAGTTATCCACACTTGTTGAGTATCGAATTGGAGCTAATCTAGCTTGTCCATCGATTAGGTATCGATTAGGAATATTTCACAAGTTGAGTAACCAAAATTGTGGATAATTTACGCATCGTCAAGTTTGGGAGGCTGTGTATCCACAATGGTTGAGTAAAACTTGCTCAACCGTATGTGACGAGGTTCCCACAACAATTATTATTGCAGTTATCCACAAAATGGAGGCATAGCTACAAAGATTACTCAACCAGGTGGATATTCATAAAACTTGTGTTTTTATCCACACTGGTTGAGCAATTGATTTAATTATTTAAAATTAATATAATTTAAACATATTTTGACCTGCTTACAAAATTTTAACTTTCTAGAAGGTGTCTAAGTGGTCTAAAAATTGGTTTCAATAATTTTGGTCGATTTTTCGAAACCCAAAATATCGAAATTTCAGCAGACTTTTTGACCGTGACCCTATATCTCTACACACTATGTAGATATATATCCGAGTTGTTCCTCTATCTCTCCATGTGAATCTAGAACTGGTAACACACACCCCGGCCCCGGGTCCCCCTCACTATTACATACACAAATCCGCAAACAAAAGAACTATAATCTCGTCAAGCCAACCCCACACCCGCATATAACATATATTGTGCAGAGTGCATTATAGACTCGTAATCTCCTGAAGCCCTCCTCCCAAACACACACACAATCTAGTGATGATGGCACTCTCTTTAGATCTGCCACGTGAGCGGTACTCATGTTACCGACCCACACACCTGTTACACACACAGAGCAAATACAGATAGATAAAATATGATGCTTCATTATTCTCTAGAATCCCCTAGTCCCAGCTCCATTCAAATAATTCTATGTTTGGTTCCGAACTGTTATGATTGGTGACTCAACAGAGTCTCAAGATGGCATTATCAGGCATTATTTAAACAGATGCCCAAATAAACGAATTAACTGTTAACTAATGTCTTCTATGTACTATCTAGTATCATTGCCAACACTTTTTAGTTGGAAAATAATGCCTTTTTTTAAAGAAATTTTGAATTTTCAGAGTCTAATGCCTTTCGAAATAAGTTGACACTGGGTTGGTGAGAACAGCTTGCTAGTGTTGTTTGGTCAGCTTGGGAACAGAAAAAATATCTCAACGAGACAGGTGAATATAACCTCTCAAAATTAATTCTTGCTTCAAATTTCTTGTCAGTTTGAAGGAAAGAAATTTGTAGTGGAATTATTCTACGTTGGTGGCCCATTACTCATTAGCTGTCTGCAGCCTCTCAAATAACCAGGAATTGAATAAAAGAGTGGGAGTCCATGACGTCAAAAACAGGTTGCCCCATTGATTGCAAAGTTACAGTCGGCGAGGGCAGTGGTGGAAGGTGGCGAGCTCTATATGGAGGACAGTGGGGGGAGGGGGGTTAAATATTATTCAGACGAAGACATTTAATCAGCTGTGGTGGTGGGGGATAATGTTGCCGCGAGACACTTTAACTTACTATCTGCAACTGGTGTCAAGTGTTTGTAGGGCTTTGATATATGCAGATAGTGAGTCAGTGTTAAGTGTATCAAATAACATGGTCTACACGATTGTATAATCGCATAAGTCCTTACCACGTACAATATGACCTAAACCTTGACACCTTTTCAAATCCACCAGTATATGCCCGACAAGTACGTGTTTGACTCTTTCCTCTTACACCCCTTTACCATGACAAAAAGATAACGTCACACGTCATATGCATAAGATAAAACACGTCATAGTACAACAATGAATATATAATCTCGACAAAGACAAGTCACATGTTCGTGACGCAGTCACCCTTACAACTCCAAACAACGAGTTGTAGAGAGGTGACTGCAACATCGCATGTTCGTCAACTCTCAACACATGTAACACTCCCAGCATACACTGCTTGATTATGCATGAAGGTGTTAGTTATCTGAGTTTAAGAGATAACACAGGCCACAGGACAGGCTGATTCTCATCGCAATACGTTTCATAAACTAAACTCAGTCTTGCCTCCAGTTCCGCCACAACCCCCTTCTCTTCCCCATATAGTTTATCCATAACGTCCTCTCTATTGACAGTGTCATTTCGTTCAAAGTTCACCTCCTCTAGCTGCACTTTGCTCTGAGTCTCCCTATCAGACCGCACTTGAGCCCTGTGATCCCGGGATTGCCGCAGAAATGCTGCTAGTTCAGCTCGGTCTTCTTCCGAGTAGTAGGATTCTGATTCCGAGTACCTGACAGGCCGACCTCTGCTGTTACTGGACCCACCGCCGCGAGCTGCACCCGGTGTTATAGTGTGGGTACTATTAGGGCGGTTTCTTCTTTTTTTCTTTCCCCGAACTGGTCCAGATTCAGGAAGCGGATTGGTTTGTTGTTGTAGATAGAACTGGTTATATGCGTCCAAGTATTCTTTCCATTGGTCACAGTTACACTCGCCAGACATAGCACTAGAGAGATAGCGAGAGAAGGGGATAATGTTGGGTATCATGGGCAAAAGTGGAAAGGAGGATGGTGAAATTATATTATGAAGGGGGTGGTGAACTTCCGGGGCGGGTGAAAATGGGGGTATTATGCAGACGTTGTCTACCACGTACCAGATGTATACACGGAGCTAGCTACACTTGAGAAGAGAGAGAAACGAAGTAATGTGATTTAAAACTTTTGCATTTCTTAGCGGATGAGAAATAGAGGAAGAAAAGAAAGAGAGAAAGAAAGATAGAGAGAAAGTTGAAGATAGAGAGAAAGTTGGAGTGTGTAATGTTTGTTTTGTGAGCAGTATGATCTGCTAGTTAGAGAATCTCGTGATGACTTCCTCTCTCTCGGATAATTATTTAGAGTGGTCTGTGACATCATTTCATGACGTCAGTACTTTTAACAATCGAGAAACTAAAAGCTTTTCATTAAAGAACCCGCCTGTACAAAGCTCGTTTTGGGAATTCCGTGGAACTGGTTTTGGTAGAGTTCTCTACCGGTATTAGAATCTACTTTTGCCTAGTGTAGATCTCTAGACCAAGAGGAAAAATGACAATAATTATTGTTGTTGGGACTATTGGAGAGTTTAGTTTCAACTCTGGTTTTGAATGGGATCTACTCTCGATCTTGTATTGTTTGGACTATTGGAGTATAACACGGGGATTAAAAACTCGGTATATTCAATGGAAGGGGTTGCATTAAATCACCTCAAACTGTATTTTGTTATTTGACATCTCTCAAATCAGCAGTTATCGGCCGGATAAAATTACACACAAACAGACACACACACACAGACACATTGACGTACAAATTCGGGCCACATATGGTTCATTACAGATCAGATCTCTCTCATATTGTCCACCTCATTTCTCTATCACATTTGATTTTGTTCTTTTGTCTCAGATCAATCTTTCTCTCCCTCCCTCTCTCTCCCCCAACACACACTCTTTCATTTCATTCACTCTCAGACGCAGAAACCCCTGATTTTCAAGTGGAAGGGTCGGTTTCCGGTTCTGGCTCAGCGTCCACCACTTCCTGAATACTTGTCTTGCAGAAGAAACAGTTTTTATAGTTGTACAGATACTGGGTGATACACGCCCGACACGATTTATGGCGACAGGGCACGAACATGGCACTGACGGGCCGACTGTAGCAGATGGGACAGAGGTCGTCATCGGATATCGTGGCTTCTGATTGGTGAGATTCGACGTCTATTGACCGCTGTACAGACTGCACCATGGCCAGGAGATCATCGATCTCCTTCACTTCCTCCTCATTCACGAAATGGTACTCCGTCCCCCGGTTCCTTCTCTCTCCCACCTCCTTTGTAGCGGTAATGAACTTGTGGAAGACGGGTAGATCAAATCCTTGTTCTGTGATCAACTTCCTGAGGAAGATTTCCATCAAATGGGGAGCGTTTCGGTTGAGGTGGATGATAATGCCTGTAATCCCAGCATTCAGTTTCAGTACATCGATAGAGCTGAATTTCTGGTGGATTATGTGCTCCTCAGTCATCACCAGGAGCTTGTTCCGGTTCATTATCTGGATCACCAGTTGCACCAGCCGCTCCATGTTGATCTCTGAAGTAGCATCATATACCATAGCCTCCGGGTTTGCGATCATGATCTGGGGTGCGAGAGCAGCGATCATCTCCAGGAATCGCACCAAAATGGTTGTGAGGTCGTACCACATCTGGCAACTCCTCTCAACCAGAGTGTTGTAATTGGAGGGATTCTTCCTGATTTCAAGTCGTGAGTTCATGAATTCTGTGAGACATGAGTTTAACTGATTAAAGACGATGTTAGTGAACTTTGCCCCGTTTTGTCCCTGCAACAGGAAGGAGCTGAAGAGGTTTTGGTACTTCACCGATGGGTTCGGTTCCACCTCATACACACTCATGTAGCAGGCTGTACCAGCTAGAACACCGGGCAATAGGACCTCGTGGCGTTTTCCATAATACTCGGGGGGATCCCTATAGGCGAAACCGTGACCCTTCCAGAATCGTATTAACATCCTCGAGAGATGGACATAGTTGGATTTGCTGTACTGTGACACAATACTGGACATGAAGTGGTGACAGGAGGCCTCTGGGAGACGTTCCAGTGCCTGCAGAGTGTGCCGATAGTTGACAAAGATGACAGATGATTGTAGGATATGATCTTTAACGTCTATACTCTTAATCTCCTCACTACAAATGTGTTTTGAGAAGAACTGAGCTAGCTCCCGGAAGAGTACCGGTGCTTGCCGGTGCTTCATGAGGGCCTTGGAGGGGAAACACTCTTGTAACGCACGGTACATGTTCAGAATAGCGATCATGTAGAACTCAGGCATGAACACAAACGCACTACCTTCAACATTTTCCACGGTGTGAAGGAGCATTCTCAACATCCAGATGATGTCATTCATCCTCGCCTCACTGAGAATCACAGTTTTTATCCACGCCGTCATTCTGCTGGTGGTAATCGTATCCTTCTCTAACACAGCCTCACATTGCTTCAGATCCTCCATGACATCAGTTTCTCCAGCTGGACACTTGGCAATCTTTTGACGGACTGCATGGAGATTAGCAGCGTGGTCCACCATTTCTCGACAGAAGAGATCAGCTGATAGGAGTCTCCGGTAGACCCCCAGATGGAACAGCAGGGCGGTGTGGTTTAGCAGATGGCTCATGTCATCTGGTTCCACATCTTGCACCCTAGCCAGATAATCCTTGAACTCTTTCTTCAGGTGTGAGTGATTTCCACCGACCCGCTGCAGCTCCGCCTTCCCATTGGGGTCGTTTTTACTGGTAAAGTAGCTCTGCTTGATGTAAACTCTAGATGCGGGGAGGGAGGAGGTGCTCTCTGCTAGGGACCGGGATATGGCAAGGAAGAGATTTGACATGAAGGCCTGTTGGTGGATCGGGATATTCCGGAAGATTGGCGAGGGAGACCGCCACGGTGAGGATGTGGCCAATAAAATCGTTAAGGTACACTAAGAATCGCTTGAGGATGGCGACCATTCAGAAGGATATCGAGCATTTTAGCGAACATTGCCTCAACCTGTTTGATAGCGCTGTGAATACTCCGGGTTGCAGAGTCGAATGAGTCCTTGTGGTCATCATACCCCGGCCACCAGGGGTGAGGGACTATCGAGCCCAGCAGACTCCCATCTGGACCCTTGAAGTGGAGATAGAGGATAAACCTTTGGCCGAAGAGGGGCGAACCCACGATAATATCTGAGAACTTGGTATCAGCTAACATGTCCACCGCCAGCTGGAGGTATTGGATTTTCTCTGTAGGTTGGTTGGAGTAGACGCAACAATACGAGAGGAAGTGCCACAGAGTGGAAGAGCTCATTTACAAACTCCTCCAATTCATCCTCCTCCAGAAACGTTGTTACAGCCTCAAAGAATTTTCCCTCGTTTCTCCGGCAACTGGCATTTCTCGGTCAGGAAGGGCACAACGAGACAGTGTATCACGTAGGGGATTGGTGAAGAGGTGCCCTATTTTATCAAATATGTGGGCCATGCACAGCTGACTAAAATACAGGATTGCTCTCCTTCGGCACTGTTCAGGTGAAGTTTCAGAATGTTATCGATACACCCCAAATACTGGTCAACACTGGTCAGTTCCTCCCCTGGGAAACTCTGGATTGGCTCAAAACCATCCACCTTGTAGTTGAATGGACGATCCCCGAAATTAATCCTAACATGTTCCTCATATGAAAGCGAAACAGCGGGGAAATACATGTAACCAGGTGCCAGTTTTGACATTCTTGAAGGCTACCCCTAGAGATGTCCCATTTCGATAATAGGAAATCTCTCCGACATCCAGATCAATACAACACCCGATAACATCGCCAACATTCCACTCTTCGCCGTAGTCCGTCTGTCCTTTGTTCCACTTTTTAGTTCGCTTCCCATCGAACGCAAACGAATTGGGTGTATCCCCCACGCCCTCAGATGCGTTAAATTTAGAGAAGCTGTCCGGTGAGGCCCATCCCAGCTGCATAATTCCCCTGCTCAATAGAAGGACCTCATACATCCATTTGCCCTTACTGAGAGCGGTGTTAGCACAGGAGGTACTAAAGTTACTCCTCCCCTCGATGTCAAGCTTATCCTTGCTGTAGACAAAGTAACCGAGGGATCGGCCGCAATCCATTCTGACCACGGGGGGTCCCAGAACTCCGTCAACATCGGCTCTCTTCTTCATATCGACTACACCCAACTCAGCAATGGGGCTGGGCACAGAGATACTTTGTTTGAGTCTTAAATCCAGGTTTGAAAATGATAGTGGTTTCTCGGCGTTGAATTCGTCGCCACCTTCGCAGAGAAACGGGAAGACCTCCCGGATGTAACATGCTTGATCGTTGTAGGAATTGAATGAAAGATTTCCACAAAGCTGCTCTGGTGATAGGGCTCCTCGGATAGGATCTACAATCCTTAACTGTCGCTTCGGTTCCCTGGTACTGAAACAGGTAATAGTTTTTAATCAGGAACAAATACTCAATGAAGTAGAGTACACGTGAAAAAGATCAATAAAATTTGAAAAGAACTTCCACAAACCTGTTACGGGACGAAGATGGTAGTTCAATATGAATTGGCGTTGTCGGGTCGGCCGAAAGGTCGTCGGTTTCAAGGGAAGACTCCATGTTTAGGCTGTTATTATCACCGATTTCCCTGTATCATGGCCGCGCTAAAATCAAGGAAGGGGGTTTGAAATTGGTAATTTCAATAGATCTGTTTCGGACCTCTGTGGCCTTTTTAAATGGGGACGGTCGACGCTCATACCAAACTTTTGTAACCCGAGGGGCGAGGTCGCCATGTAGCAGGCTACGCAATGACTTTGAATCTGAATTTTAGTTAAGAGACAGCGAGGTGATAAAGAAATAAGAATTAGCACTAGCCACTAAGAATGGTGATAGACAGTTGAGGAAGGCGGAAGCGTCAAAGTTTGACGCAGGCATCTTGAAAATTTTTTATTTGAAAAAATTTGATGAAGGTGTTAAAAATGGGGGGGGGGTGGGTGTTAAAAATCGGAAAGATGGATTTTCGGGTTAATGCGCGGCTTTGCAAAAGGCAACGTTTTTAATATTTATGTCGCGCGTTACGTTTATTAAAGCATATTTCAACAACGCGCGCTACCACATGAAAATCAGTTTTAAAAAAGTTTCATAGTGGAAGCTCTTACGGTAATTCCCACGCCCCGTGGGAAAGTTTTTCGACCGTGGGAAAGTTTTCAAACCGTGGGAAAAGAGAGATACATACAATAACTAAGAAAAAAAGATTTATTTTTTTTAGTTATTGTATGTATCTCTCTTTTCCCACGGTTTGAAAACTTTCCCACGGTCGAAAAACTTTCCCACGGGGCGTGGGAATTACCGTAAGAGCTTCCACTATCAACCGGCAAAAAAAAATAAAAGAGCGCTGTAAAAATCAAAACCTCTTGCCTGTGCCCCCTATAAGGAACCATAATAAAGTTCAAGAGCCTCCAAGAGCACCCAAGAGCGCACCCGATCGAAGAGAGACCACACCTGAGAGCGTACCACACCCAAAAGAGACCACATCCAAGAGCGCACCACCTCCAGAAGACACCACTTCAAGAGCGCACCACATCAAAGAGAGCTCCCCATCCAGAAGATACCACGCGCAGGGGACACCACGCGCAGAAGAGACCAGCGCGGCGTTGTATTTGCGCGTGCGGTCTCTTCTGCGCGTGGTGTCCCCTGCGCGCGGTATCTTCTGGATGGGGAGCTCTCTTTGATGTGGTGCGCTCTTGGAGTGGTGTCTTGGCATGCGCTGCAGACCCCAAGTGCGCGCGTTTTCCACGGCTTCTAGGGCCTGTAGCATAGGCCAAAGTGGTGTCTTTTGGAGGTGGTGCGCTCTTGGATGGGGTGCGCTCTTGAACTTTATTATGGTTCCTTATCCCGCCTCCTGACGGCCATAAGCTAAAGCTAGTTCCTAAGCTACTGTGAGAAACCAAATAGTGATGGCAGGTTAATTGCGTTATGCTGAAATTGGGCGTCAGCTTTTTAAGCCTAGCGGTCCGCTGGTCGGCGTTTAGGCCCCTGGTTGGAATGCGCTGCAGCCCCCTCATGCGCGCACCCCCGCAACGAGGGGACTGGAGGGAATGCCGCGCGCGCGTTTGGCCTGATCCCGGCTGGGTCGAAGATAACTTTGCGGTCGAAAAAACGGCGGTGCTTATAACTTTGGCTCCTGAAGTCCGTTTGACTTGATTCTTTCACCAGTTGTTAGATCTGACGATTATCTACCTTGCTGTTTTTGAGAGAAGTTAATTGGACTTAAGGAGGCTGAGCAATAGCCGTTGAAAGATGGGTTGTTTTCAAAAAGTGACGTCACAGATTCTTGCAGGGACACCTTTTTTAAAATTTCATTCAAATTTTGATTTTACCGCACTCGATTTTGCGGAGTTTGGTTCATATCTCCTGTTCCTGATAAGATAGAGACCTGAAACCGGTTGCATTTGAAAGCTGTTATCTTCCTCTTTCCAACGCTACCAAAACGATTTCTGTACCTTATCTGGAACCGGAGATATGATTGATTATGTATTCCCCCTAGCGCGGTATTCCCTCCAGGCCCCTTATATTATATTATAAGGGGCCTGCAACGTATGCCAAGGCCCCTGGGAAGTACCCGCTGGCGCGAAGCAGCTCTTTTAAATTTGTGATCTTTATCTAGTTTTAACTGCTTTCCAGGTTATGGGAAGATCGAAGCCAAGCGGAAAACCAAAGGGCTCGAAAGACTCTGCGTTCCAGAAGAAAAAGAAAAAAGTCGGCAAGAAAGTTCTGAAAGCCAATGAAACGGTCATCAGCCTTAAAACGAGGAAGATTGTCCTCACTGGCCAACACAAACAGAAAACATCAGATGTCATGTACAAGGGGAAATCTTTGGCTGGCTACCTCACGGGCACCAAACACACGAGTGCCGCTCACAGAACCTCCAACCTTACCACACTACATGAAATGGTGACGACCTGTCCTTCTCTGTTGGAACAACACGCCGGACCACTAGCAGACAGACTTGGGGTGTTACTACAGGATACGGAGGAAAATGTGCGATCTTCAGCCCTCGCACTTGGAAAACAGTTCTTATCGGAGACTAGTAGCACCAAATTAGAACCTTTCCTAAATGTTTTGTGTGTTCAACTCTCCAGTGGACTTCTTCACATAGACAAGGGTGTCCAGAGAACGACTCTCTCCTTCCTTATCCACTTGTTAGACCATCACTTAGCAAGTACTCTAACCCACTTCTCGCCTCTAATGGCCTCCCTCTGTACACTACTAAAAACCTCGAAGAACAAGCCTACAATATTGCTGCTATGCCAGGTTGTTTTTAGGCTGTTAAGTGCAACCATTACATCTGGGGATAATGAGGGTACAGCTGTGTGTAAAGGTCCTGGTGTTGCACTGTGGAAGATATCGGGTGGGAGGAAGAGGGCATCAGGGAATACTGCTAATAGTTCAATAGTTGGTGATATTGTGCCGCTTGTGAGGTCTGTAGTACCACACTTGGAAACCTATATGGCTAGAGGATGCTCCTCCACAGGTACACAGTTAAAATGATTTAACACTGATTGCGTAACCAAACTATGGCTAATATGTTCCTTGGAATCCTTGCCTCATACGATAGGGATCTATTTTAGAATCACCCCCCCCCCCCCCCCGGTGCTCCCAGAATTTCTACACTGGGCCAGGTGTCAGAGTGTGAAGTAGTTATCAACTCTCTCCCCCCCACCCCTCCATCTAATTCTCTTCTTTTGTATCTCCCCCTGGTCTAATTCTCTCCCCCTTCCTCAGATTTACGCAACTGCAGAACCATCTGCGTTGCGGACAGCAACCTTTGTGGCAGCCCTCCTACACAGAATGCTGCAAAGTGGTGTTATCCAGGGGACGCCGCACCTGGTGCTATCCCTAACTAAATACCTGGCAGCCCGGTACCCATTCAGCTGTAGTGTCCCCCGCAGGGACTCACAATCGGTAGGTTGAGAGGGAGGGGAGAGAGTGAGAATACGATGAGAGAGGAAGAGTGAGAGAATGAATGGCTAATTAGCACTTCTGGCAATAGTGTGTGTACCTATAATACGTGTAATGTGTATACATCGGTGTACTGTGTTGGTCTTGATAGATTCTCGTCTCACTGAGTCGCGGTCTATCGTCTTTTTTGTTAATCTCTGTCTCTCACTCTGTCCCCACTCTGTGTCTCTCTCTCTCTCTCTCTCTCTCTCTCTCTCTCTCTCTCTCTCTCTCTCTCTCTCTCTCTCTCTCTCTCTCTCTCCCTCTCTCTCTCTCTCTCTCTCTCTCTGTGTCTCTTTTCCCGTCTTTTGTCCTCAAGATTCGAATGCAACAACAACATAACCCCCCTCCCACACCCGGCCCCCCTCACAACCCCCTTCCGCAGCTCAAGAAACTCAACATTCAATTGTCAGAGGTGCTGATTCAGGCCGGCCACAATGGTAAAGTGGAGGCATTCCTTCTATCCTGTTTGCGATCATCATCGGTAAGATCAGACCTGAGCTCGAGAGCTCGATGTATTCTTTCGAAGGAATTATATATCGAGTGTTGCTCCTCTCCAAACTATTATTTCATCACCAACAATGGGTTGAAAACTTCTCTCATAGCGCACGTGTGCCCTAGGTTTGATTACCCAGGTTTCATTATCCTAGTTGTATCCGAGATGCAGGCTTACTCAACCCACACTCCCCGTGTCCCTGTTTCAACAAAACAATTCCAGGGTACCCACGGAGGAGAGGATGACGTGTTTAGAGTTTTGTCCCTGATTACCACCCTATCTGATGAAACATCATCAGCTCTGATCAGGATGGCGTGTAGTGGAGACCCCCGGGATGATCTGATACAATATGTTTCTGTTCATCTTTGGGAGAAAATGTAAGTTGGAGGAAATAGTTTTTAGAAAAAAGAATGGGTTTGATTGTGTAGTTGACAACTACAGTTGTAAGTTGTATTTATGTAAATCGTCATAAAATGAAAGGGGTAAAAAAGGAGTATTTTGAATCTGATGGAAGGAGAAATGAATAGGTAGGGATGAGAGAGACAGACAAGAAAGAAAAAATGAAACAAAGAGAGAACGAGAGAGAGAGAGAGAAAGAGAGAGTGAGAAAGAGAAAGTGAGAGAGAAAGAGGGTAGAAAGACGACGCTGAGTGAGAGAAATGAATATACAGAAAGAGTGAGTTAGAATGAACAGAAGAGAATTATGGGGGAATAGAGAGAAAGTGTAGAAGCGATATGTGTAACACACGGTAGCTTTGTTTGTTTTCAAAATTGAATTTAGCACTCCCCTTGTAGCTCCGCTGCCCCGTCTTTCTATCCCCTCTCGCTCCTCTATTTATCTTTCCTTCTTTTTTTCAATCCTCCCTTTCCCAAATTACAATTATTATCTCTTCCCACCCTTACAACTTCCACTGTGCTGCTCAACTTAACAGCTCTATCTTCCGCAGAAAGACACGATTAGTAAACTATCACTTGAACCGCCCCATTTAATATTTCCCCCATTTTTTTAATATTTTCCCCATTTAATAAACAATATATAACTTCCCCTTTATATCTCTATTTAAATTCCAAAAAAAAAACCATACACTCTTACAACATGCCCCAAAAAAGGGAAAATCCACTGTTCCTTGGGGAAATTTTCTGGATCTTATTTTTAATCGATAATTAACCTAAGGGAAAGGTTAAAGTGTTATGCCTGGGGGGGTTACTGGAAGAGTTCCGGGGTAAACAATTAGTTAAATTTCAATTTTTGGGGACTTTTATTCCGTAATTTTTTGGAACTTTTAAATGGGATCCTTTTAACAAAAAGTTAAATTCTTAAAGGAAATCTTAAAAATTATTATATGCAGCCGAGAAACTTTATAAAGGAAACTAAATTTTCTAATAGATTCCCACCCTTCATAATTTTTACCCCATGGGAAGGAAACCAGGTCTTTATGTTCCACTTTTGGGGTTTTTAATTTAATTTTTTTTAAAACTTTTTAAATTGTCCGGGGTTTTAAATGGGGTAAATTTTTTTATCCTAGAAAGTTTTTAAAAGGTTTTTTTAAAATGTTATTAAAAGAGCTGGTTGGCCACGCCTTTTACTTTGTTTTTTATTTATATTCCTTCCTATTTAATGCTTCCCCTTAAAGAGATATAAAAAAAAAAAAAACAATTGTTTTTGAAAAAAAAAAGTTGTCTGGGAAAACCAATGGCGCCATTTTGGGTATCTCCACTATTTTGAAATTTTCCCTTCCTCCCCCTTCTCTTCCTTTCCCCCTTTCTCTTCTTTTTCCCTTTTCCTCTTTTCCCTCTTTCCTCTCCTCCTTTTTCTCTCTCTCTCTCTTTTCCTCTCTCTCTCTCTCTTTTCTCTCTCTCCTCTCTCTCTCTCCCCTCTCCTCTCTCTCCCCTCCCCCTCTTCCTCCCCCTCAAATTTGTTTTAACCTTCCCTTTCCGCCCCTTTTCTCTTTTTTTCAATTTTTTTTTTTTTTTTCTTTATTTTTCTTGCACCCTTTTTTTAATTTGAACCTGAAAGTGAAGGAAAAGGTTCCCGGCCTAAAATATCACCTTTTGTTGGATTTCAATCATTTTGTATGTTATCCTAAATATGTACTGAACTGGTGAAGGAGGTTGGATCGCGAAACTAAAAAAACAAATCATTTTTGACGTCATTTTGACGTCATGAAGTTATTGACGCGACGTCACGATGTGACAAACGTCACATTGATGACGGAAAATCATCAGGATTATCTAGATGAAGATGCTGACCAAGTTTGAGATCAATTGAATGATATTTGATTCCCGCTATGGCGAAAAACAGCTTTCTGTTTTCACACTTTTCGGCACAATTTTTTATATATTTTTATTATTTTTATATATTTTTATATATTTTTATAATATTCATATGTATTTTTATATATTTTTATATATTTTATATATATATAAAAAATTATGTTTTTTTTTTCCAAAAAAAGGTATATAAAAATATATAAAAATATATAAAAATGAGCGTTGTTGGCCCCCCCCCCCCCCACTTGAACTCATGACTTATCCCCTATCTCTTTAACTATCTCTCCCCCATCCTTCACTCCTTAACTATCTCTCCCCTATCTGATATCTCTTTAATTATGCCAAAAACTAACAGAAATTAGTTGGCTGGAAAGGTGACCACTTTTGTTGTCAAACTGACACCTTTGCCATCTCCGGGTTATATCAGATCACTATCTTTCCCTCTGATTTCTCTCTCTCTCTCTCTCCTCTCTCTCTCTCTCTCCTCTCTCTCTCTCTCTCTCCTCTCTCTCTCTCTCTCTCCTCTCTCTCTCTCTCTCTCTCTCCTCCTCTCTCTCTCTCTCTTCTCAAACTCCCTGATTTACCCCATCGATGATATCCGTAACCCGGGCCGGGCAAAGGTGTCAGTTTGACAACAAAAGTGGTCACCTTTCCAGCCAACTAATTTCTGTTAGTTTTTGGCATAATTGGGTATATTTTTGGTATTTTCTGATGTGAAATACGAAGTAAGACACGTCTGGAAGTAGCAAAATGTGTAAAGACCGTCAGGAATCGCTAAAACACGAAATTTTTGATTTCGACGTCATTATGACGTCATAGCGTGACGTCACGACGTTATAGCGTCATGATAGTGAAGTAGTATTATCAGGCTTACCTAGATAAAGATGCTGACCAAGTTTGAGATCGATTGGACAAGAATTGAGGTCGCTATGGCGAAAAACGCACTATCGTCATATCTATTTTCATACAGTCTTAAAACTTCAGACGCGATTTAAGACCCTTGGAAATAGAGTTTCACAAATTCACAATATAGTTTCTTAAAGTTTAGACGATTATCTTTCATAAGTGTGGTCTCCGTTTTCCAATCAGAAGCCGTCTTCAGGGTGTAAATTGAGCTCAAAGAAATTTGGTCGATTTGAAAAATGTCTTAACTTTATGACAGTTCTTAAGGACGTTCTGGTTGGACCTAGAACATGAAAACCGTCCAATAACACAATTCAAACGATTATCTTTTGAATGATTCAAACGAGAAGTGTCTATCTTTTGTAGTTTTTCCAGAAAATTGTCTGCAAATTGTGTAAAAAAGCGTCTATATATATGTATGTATGTAGACCAGGGACATTTATTGCTTTTTTCACCATGTCATAACTCTGAAACTAAAAGAGATAGAGACTTGCCCTTTTGAACTCCAGTAGATCTAGTTTACGTGACACTGTATACCAAATTTCAGACCGATTGGTGCAGTGGGGGCTTCGCTATGGGCGTCGCAAAATGCCATTTTTGGCTAAAAACTGAAAAAACTTATTACTGCTTTCTGGCACGCGCGGCTGGGGGAGGTGGTGGTCACCTTTGCGCTTGCCAGCGCAGTGACTATCTTTCCCCCTCCTTCACTATCTCTCCCATTTTTGACATTTCCCAGGACACCAAAAGCAGCTGGATCACATCTTAACAAGACAACTAGCGCCCCGAATAACAGCATCGGACAACAACTCACCACTCGTCGTGCGAGATCTATTCGGTGGACTCTCTCCCAATGCTTTTCACCATCGAATAATTAAGCTCTATATGGGTGAGTTGAGAGAGCTGTTTAGTGCTACTGGGGGGGGGGTGCCACTGGCAGAGTACTGCGGGGGGTAACAGATGTGACGTGCAACACCCACTTTTCATATTGGGGGGGGGGGGCTTTTCATATTCTGCTACCCCTTTTTTGGAGCTATTTCGTATAACATAGCCACGCATGTTTGCAACAATTAGTTAAAATTTCTTGAGAAAAGGAACTCTTGAGAAAAAAGAATTATATGCATGCCGAGATACTTCTTGTTCACTAACGTTCCAACCCTCTATAATAACACTCTAATAGAGTCTCTATCCCCCTCATCACTTTTCTCACCCCCAGAGGGAGGAGGGAAGGTGAAAGTGCCTGAGGATCAATTGAATGGGTTCCTTGAGCTTGTGTTTACACTTCCACCCGAGCTCGTTTGCCCCCAACAACTTTCCCACCTTGGTCTGGGGATCTCACGAGATCGGGGGATCCGAAAGTTCTTCTCCATCCTGCAGGCAATGTAAGTTGTTGAAAAAAGTGTTTCTCTTTATTATCCGGCTCTCGGGATCTCGATTGAGCACTGTTGGTGGAACGTGAACAAAGTCCTGTGTAAGTTGATTATTACCAAGTTGATTGTATGTTATAGTTCCGTTGCGTAATAATGTAATGGCAGTACTTGGTGATGAGAGATAGAAATACCCCCCATAAAAGATAGAAAGATAGGTACACATGTTGAAGGGAGTGAAAATAAGGGAAAAGGTAGGTACTGGAAAGTCAAAGGTGGGCGCTAGTGAATGTGGGGGTATCTCCCACTAATAGGTGTTGTATTACACACTCCTTCCCCTTCTTACTAGTCGCAAATTTAGCCACCATTTCCATGGCTTCCCACTTCTTTCTATCTTTTCTCTCTTTCGCTCTCTCCTTCTCTCTCTCTCTCTCTCTCTCTCTCTCTCTCTCTCTCTCTCTCTCTCTCTCTCTCTCTCTCTCTCTCTCTCTCTCTCTCTCTCTCTCTCTCTCTCTCTCTCTTCTATCTACCTTACTCTCTCTTTTTTCTTTCTTTATTTATTTTCTCTCTCCCTGGCTCACTCTCTTTCCTTCATTAATTTCTGACTCACTCTCGAGTCTCTCGCACTCATTCCACTACTTCAATGCCTCTCCCTCATTTCTCACCTTTTTATACCTCTTTCTCTCTGTTTTCTCTCTCTCTGTTTTCTCTCTCTCTCTCTCTCTCTCTCTCTCTCTCTCTCTCTCTCTCTCTCTCTCTCTCTCTCTCTCTCTCTCTCTCTCCCTCTTTCGGACATTCTCACCCCTTTTTCTGGTCTCTCTAACCGCTCGTTATGGGGAGCCTCTTCGTCCGTCTTTCTGTCTACAGAAATCCTTCTTTTTATTTTTAAATTTATCTCTCTACTATCTTTGTCTATCACTCTCTCTCTCTCCCTCTCGAAGTGCCACTCCCCCACGTACAGCATACTTTCTTTTTACTCCTTCTTTTTACTCCCTCTAGTTCTTATAACTTCTACTAACGCGAGAGTGTGCGTGACTTTAACGGGGGGGGGGGGGGGGTTAGAGCCTCCAATCATATCAAACTATCTTTCTAGTTTCTGGCTCTCTTTGCTTTCATTCTCGCTTCGCAATCCCCCTTCCTTTCTTCCCGCCTTTTCTCCCTCTCTTCTAAACATCGGTTCCTGCTAGGTTCAGAAAAGGATCATTATCAGAGGAGGATTACCTATCAATTCTACTCACCCAGGTAAGGAGAAATATATAGAGAAAGATGGATATAGATAGAGAAAGATAGAGATAATATGTTGATATGAGGTAAGGAGAAAGATAGAGAAAGATAGAGATATGTTGATCGAGATAGAAGGGGAGATATAATAGAGATTGGAGGATGAAAAATACTGTGTGATAGAGATTGGAAGTCTTATTGACAAAGGATGGAATTCGGATGAAGAGTAAGTGTGCTAGAAAATTGATTACAACAACTCTATCCTTGTGTTGTGACACTTCCCTGAGCTCCTCTATATATCTCTTCCGCTAATCCATCTGAGCAGAATCTCGCTCTGTTTTCTCTATCTCTTCATGCTTCCACCGGACTGCAGAAATTCTAAAGAAAGCACAATAACAGCTGTTATAAGAGAGGCACATATAGAGCAAAACAATATTCGCTTCCCCAGGGGAATATATGTGAGCTGTGACCGAATAATATCCCTGGAAAGAGAAAGAGAGAGTGACTAGGGAGAGAGTGACTAGTAAACAACTAGAGAGAGAGAAAGAGAGATAGAGAGAGCGAGAGCGAAAATGAGATGCAGCATAGCTCTCAAGTTACGCATCATATATGCTTATTCATACATTTATGCAATAAAGATTAAGGTCTGCATTATATATGACGCATGAGAGAGTTGCTGTCTACATGACCTCCATATACCAGGTGAATAGAGACGATCCTGAAGAAAAAGAAGAACAGAGGAGTGCTGAGGATCACACCTCTCTGATCGTGGAATCTCTCTCCATGGTGCCGGGAGAGACAACTAAAAACCTACTGAATGTGTTCCTGCCATTGATAGTAAAGCGCCTATACACCGGTATCTCAACCTTCTCCCTCCTCTCACATCTCCACCTCCTAGTGTTCCTGTTCACCCTGCCATCATACCCACCTGGGGATGATGAGAACTTGGAAAAACTGTCAAAGATCCTCTCAAGTTTAATGTTTAACAGTGACTCCCTAGATGAGTGGGGAGGGGAGGTAGTGTGGCTTGCATCTCAGGTCGTCTTAACCAGTTCAACCCTGACAGGGATGATTTTAGGGAACTTAGGAAAACGGAAACGAGCTCCCGTTATGGTGTTCTGGTTTTTGAAGTCACTAATCGCCTCCAAGATGAGGAGTGAAGATGTTGTGAGGGGGGTGGTACGGCAGATGGAGAAGGAGGGGGTGATAAGAAGTGATGAGGTCGCCGAACTTAGGTTAAGGATTAATCACACCTATTCCAAACAGAAATGGTGAACGATGTCTACCTCTACTCTCTGATTTCTTTTATTTAAATCCAATATGTCCTAGAAAAAGAAATGCCCCCCCCCCCCCATGATCTGAACCTTTATACTATTAAACCATCAACTGGTTAAATATAACGGAAGTAGGTACTCAGAATATTTAACTCGAATCTTGATTTTAATCTGACGTGACGGAGTGGTAATTTATTATATGTCCTAGAAAAAGGAATGCCCCCTATCATTAATAATGATCTGAACCTTTATAATGTTAAACCATAAACTGGTTAAATATAACAGAAGTGTTGAGAATATTTAACTTGATTTTAATCTGACGGAGTGGTAATTTATTAATATTGTTGTACGGGAATAACTTATTTTGTTTTCAGTTTCTTAACTTGGTGTACTTGACATCTTTTCTCTCTCTCTCTCTCTCTCTCTCTCTCTCTCTCTCTCTCTCTCTCTCTCTCTCACTCTCTCTCTCTATCTCTCTCTCTCTCTCACTCTCTCTCCCTCTCTCTCACTCTCTATCTCTCTCTATCTCTCTCTCACTCTCCCTCCCTCCCTCTCTCCCTCCCTCTCTCTCCCCTAGTACAACCCTTGACAGACAGACTAATGCCACCATAAAACCCAGAAAGAGGGCGCGTCTAAAACAGAGGGAGAGAGAGAAAGAGAGATGGAAAAGGAGGGAGAGGAAGATGGTAAAGAGTTCAGCTGTCGTCCTGGTAACCACGTAGAGAGGATAAGAGAGGTAAAGTGAAGAAGAGAGATAGAGAAAGGAATGAGAGAGAGAGAGGTCAAGAAAATAAGAAGTACGGTTATAACAGAGCAAAGTCTTAACTTTTCTCTCTCCGTGCTCTTTACGTTGGGAGAGAAAGTAGGGTTGAATGGAACGTTGATCGTTAGCACGCTCTTACAATCACAGATGCATCTCATCTCTCTCTCCTTCTCTCTCTCTCTCTCTCTCTCTCTCTCTCTCTCTCTCTCTCTCTCTCTCTCTCTCTCTCTCTCTCTCTCTCTCTCCCTCTCTCCTCTCTTTATCCATATCTCCCTGTCTCTCTCCATAAGCTGCTCTTTATCTCCGAGCTATCAAAGATATTTTTATCTCTCCTTCTTTTTCACGTTAAAACTTTACTCTTCTAGTTTTGTTTCTCTCCCGTTCTTATTTCTTCGATTTTAATATCCCCATAAAATCATCGCCCTTCTACCTCCCCAAATCCCTCCCCAATATAAAACATCTTATCTCAACTCTCTCCACGTATCTCTCTTCGTCCTTCAAAATCTCTTCACCCCGGGTGTCATACATGACACCTCGCTTGAAACGAGCCACCCATGAGGGACGATCAACGAGAGTCGAGACAGAGAGAAAGAGAGAGGTAAGGATTGGTAGTGAATGTTTTAAAGATGTAGGGAGACATGATGAGAGTGGGATTGGGGTACAAGGGTACCATTAGGGAAGAGACATGTGGGTGGGCTGGGGAGAAAGCAATTGAGAGAGATAGAGATGGAGAGAATTAGAGAGAAGAAGGTAGAGAGATATAAAGCAGGGAGGAAGATAGAGAAAGAAAGGTATACTACACGTGTTTACTGTGCACGTGGAGCCTGGTTTTCATGTGTACTGTTCGTTCGTCTGTCAGCAGGAGTGAGAGAGTGAGTGAAAGAATGAGAGAAACAGTCAGAGAGGGATTTATGTTTTGCACATACTATTTGTATCAAGATTCAAGAATGGTCAAGCAATACATTATTTGTATTTGTACCACCTAATGTTTGAGTTGTAAAATTGCCTGGTCTGTGGGGTCTGTCAGTGCTTGAGTTTGTAGTTATCCTGGTATCTGTGGGGTCTGTCAGTGCAAGTGTGTGGGGTCTGTCAGTGCAAGTGTGTATGTTTCTAAGCTGTATCCTGATGTAATGAACTAATCTGTCGGTACACATGGACCCTCCTCGGAGTCCGAGTGAGATAGAGATAGGAGTGGAAGAGAGGGGAGAGTGAGAGAGAAAGAGAGGGAGAGGGGAGTGGGAGAAAGAGTGGGAGAGAGAAAGAGAGAGTGATATTGGGGAGTGAGGTAGGGGAGAGAGAGAGAGATAAAGAGAGATAAAGAGAGAAGATTGGAGAGAGAGAGCGTCAAAGGCAATGAAGTATCTTCTGGGATTGGTTAGGCCAGTAGCAGCAGACAGAGTAATAAGGGAAATAAGATAAGCATGGTCCCTGAGACAGAAAATGATTTAGACTGAAAAAAATGGCTATCCAAATCACATAGCTTTTTTAACCTGAGCCGCTGAGTTCTGTTTATGCTGCCTAAAATTAAAATATTAACGTCCGAATACCTTTTTCGCCTTCATTGCTATTTACCCCCCCAAAAAGGGTTTCCTTAAAAACGAATGATGCCATTTTTTATTCTCATTTTTTAAAATTTTAGGATGTTGGTTTGTCTGCCTGGGATTTTTTTTTTTTCTCTCTCTCAGCTCTTTGTTCCTCCCTCTTACCGACTCCCCCCATTTTTTTGTCCCTCCCTATTCTTCCTCCTTTTCTCGTGTTCCCCTTTTCCCTCCCCCTTTCCCTTCTCCCTCGCGAGTCTGTAAGTTGGTCACCCTTTGTCCTCCCCTTCAATGTGGGTCCCACGGTTGTTCACCTTTCGTTTCTATCCTTTAATCTTTCCTCCTCTATGGTTCTTTTTTCCCCCTCTCCCTCCTGGTGTTTCTGTTTTTTTTCCCCCCCTTTCCTTGGTTTCCCTCCCTTTATGGTTTAACAGAAAAGGTTTCCTTGACTTTCCGACCCGTTCTACTCCCGTATTGGGGGGAAAAAGGGGGTTTTTTTAAGGGGTTGCCCCGGGGGTTTTTTAAAAACCCCGGAGGGCGGCCTATCCCTTCCTCTTTCCCCCCGGTTCTTTCTCTTATACTCTTCTTTTCTCTCTCCTCTCTCGTCTTCTCTTCCTTATCTCTCTCTCTACCTTTTACTTCTCTCTCTGTAAAGGAGGGTTAGAACACAACAAGACTGAGATGTAAAGGCTATGAGGAATGAAAATGAACGAGATTATAGTGAACGAATGTGTTTGTCTGTGTATTATTGAACGTGAGTTGTGGCCAGTCTTTTACACATGAGACTTGAGATCGTGAGATGTAGAGATAATGCTGGTACGCTACATTTAACCTTACGGCAACTTCAGATGATTTCAATCGCTTGAAAAAAACAGCCACGAACTGATCTTTATTAAACACAAGTGTAAGAGCGCAAAGCCACACAACAACACAAGAAGAATATTATTCTGTGCAGTATGGGCGTTAAATATGCACACCAGCTCTTATATATAATATATATATATATGCAGAACACTCATTATGTTACATAATTTATACTTGAGCGCATGCCAGCCTCTCTCGTATACATAAATACTATATATATATATAATATTCAAACCTAAGGAATATTATATGCATATATTATACAGAGAGTGAGAGAGACGAAAAGACACATTTGAGAGAGAGAGAGAGAGAGAGAGAGAGAGAAATAGGGAAGGTAAAAAAGGGGATTTAGGGTAGGGGTTGGATCGATCCTTGTTCATTTAGTACGTGTTGTACACCGAGTGTCGTGTTCATTTGACTTACCTGAATGGTAAAAGAGTGTACGTGAGAATGTCACCCACACTTGGATTAACGTCCTAGTAGGTCAGTGTTTAGTAAGATGGACTTGTCTCCTTTTTTTTAAAGTCGGACTGGTCCTTGTTTTGTGGTTGTGTACTAACGCCTTTTAAAAAAGACTACCAAAAACTTTGTTTGCTTCAGTTACTTTCAAACTTATAATTTCACGACTAGATAGAGAGTGAGCCATGAAGGCTACCAATTCTCAAGCTAAAGACTATCTCCGTTTCACAAAACGAACGTGCAGCTACACCCACGCAATATACCCTGCTCTCACCAATCGCAGGGACTTGTGCATCGTACACGTTTCCAAGACAGGAACACACACAGACAAACATATACCCCCTCTGCTCTACCAGCAATTGCGGGAGGTTGTAGGATGCTCTTTACACGTGGATGGCAAGGAGGAGGGACAAGAGGGAGAAGGCAAGAGAGGAGGGAGAGAGAGAGAGAGAGGAGAGAGAGAGAGAGAGAGGAGAGAGAGAGAGAGAGAGAGAGAGAGAGAGAGAGAGAGGGAGGGAGAGAGAGAGTGAGAAGGGGAATTAGAGAGAAGAGAATATGAGTGGGTGAGAGAGTCAACGTACATGAGTTCGTATGTGAGTGTGTAAGGTTCATTGGAACGTTCCAGAAAGGTGGCGTTTCATTCCTTCCCTCTCTCCCTCTCTGATTCTCTAATCGACCCTAGCAACCATTTGAGAAGGTGGAATGAGAGAGATATTAGGAGTTCGAGTACCAAGGGGAGACAGTCACCGAGAGGGAGGGAGAGGGAGAAAAAGAAATGGGACAGCACTAGAGAGAGAGAGGGAGAGAGAGAATCGGGACAGCACTAGAGAGAGAGGGGGAGAATTTCAAGAGAGATATTCATTGTTGTTTGTCTTTCAGAGCGGGAATGGGAAGTAAAATTTCTCTCACCTTTCCTCTCTCCCTCTCGTTCCACTGTCCCTTGGGCCTTGTCTCAATATTCTTTCCAAGATTTTGTTTGTCCAAGATAAAATCTTCTCACCTCGGTAGCCCCTGCTTTACTGAGCTTACATGACGACCAACTCCTTACCAGGACAAATCATTTTCGATTTTGATCATCCGAGAAAATGGGTGCTGCACCCTTTCCTGGAATCAATTAACCTTTCCAATCTTTATCTAGGGGGCATGTCGCGGTTTGGCAAGAGTGGTCACGATGATAGTCTTCTAAGCAGTATGGCTGCGCGGCTACGTGCCGTTGAGGATGAGCTAAAATCTAAAAACGAAATCATCAGATCGAAAGACCAGCAGTTACACGAGATGAAGGTAAAGTTGGGTTGTGACGGTGGGGATAACAAAGGACGGTTATTGGCTCATCTCCAGAGAGAATATGCACGTGCGTGTAGACAGATCCAGGAGATGGAGATGTTCCTCGCTGATTACGGGATGGTGTGGATTGGTGATGATAACGATGAGTATGAGCCTCTAACCACCCCATCACCTGATTCTGCTGCCGCGGCGGACACCAATAAAGCTACTTCAACAGGTACATGGAACCCTGGGGAGTCCCATTCGGTTTACAACCCAGACTTCCCTGTGGTGATACACAACATCCAAGAGCTGAACATCCTAGCTGGGGATGGTGTTGGAAGTGTTGAAAAGGGCAGCGATGGGATCACTCGAGTTGTTCACCCCGACCCCATACCCCTCACACTTTATGCCAATGGCATTCTTATGTTCGAGGGCCCTTTCCGGCCTTACGCGGATCCAGCCACCGAACAATTAATGCGAGATTTTCAAGACGGATACTTCCCCAGTGAGCTTCAGGCCCGATACCCGAAAGGATTCCCTATAAAGGTTAACGATCTGAGAGAAAAAGAGTATGAGGATCCTCGTGCTGCATTCCCCGGCGAGGGTCAGTCTCTTTCTGATGCAGCTAAAGAGTTGGCCGATATCCGTGGTTACGTTGCGAGTGCTGACGGTGCGGCAAAAGGCACAGAGTTCTTGCAAACGGAGCGATCTGATCGGTTCCTCAAAAAACTTCCTGCAAATGTCGTTAGGGATGGGAAAATTATTGATATCCGATCCTCCGTTGCATCCCTCCTCGGGTCAGTTACAGTGGCTCAAACTGATGTTGTCAAACAGATCCAGGAGGGAGGCCCCGTAGAGGGGGAGATTGCAACTGTGAGGGTTAAAATGGGCGACAAGACGCTGATTGTGAAACTAAGCTACAGCTCCACTATCGGAGATCTGAGGGACTTCATAAGCAAACACACGACATCACCATTTGAAATTAGGACAACGTTTCCGAGGCGAATTTACAGTGATAACAGCGAGACTCTCGAAGCTGCAGGATTAACTCCCAGTGCAACTGTGCATGCACGTAATCTTTGACACCTCTCTCCATCATCTCTATGTGATAAAGCTCTCCCCTCTCTCTGTTGAAATTGCCTGAAGTGCGTATATGTCAAGGTTGTATTAGGCTTGCATAAATATATAATATGCTAGCATAGTATGGAGGGTTGCAGGGAAAGATTGGAGAGAAACAGAAAGTGAGCTGCATGCTCTCTCCCAGTGAATAGTGAAGCGAGTAGTAATTTGCATATTTCACAGAATATATATTTAGATAGAGTTGATCCCCTTTATATCATTTGATTTTGAGACCCCCCGACACGCGTTATATTTTATTACCAGATGTATATAAAGTTTGTATAAAGAAGAGAGTGAGAGTTTTGATTGTTTTATTTACCAGATTATGGAATTGTAAAAACCGCCGATCGGTACATGTAGATGTTTATTTGTGTGATTCTGTTGAGTGATCTTTTGTTACACCTGTGTTTTTTATCTCTCCCATCTCTTTCTCCCCCTCTCTCTCCCTTTCTCTCTCCCCTCTCTCTCACTCTCTCTCTCTCTCTCTCTCTCTCTCTCTCTCTCTCTCTCTCTCTCTCTCTCTCTCTCTCTCTCTCTCTCTCTTCTCTCAATCCTGTCGCCATCACTTTGACAATCTCCTAGGCGGCACACCTCTAACGATTTCCTCCTATTTAGCACAGCCCTTATGTCGGACAATGAAGCCCCTGACGACACCGCGGCTGCTGCAGCGCTGGCAATGCCCACTGAAGAGGACCTCAAAGCATCAACTGACCTGCGTATCAAGTACAGTTTACTGCAGATGAGTCTACATGAGCGTCGATCGGAACTAGTTCGGCCTGATTCCACTGGGTTATTGGAGATAATACAGGATCCTCAACACCATGTATACTAACGTTACTACACCGAGAGAGGCTGCTTTTGATAGTGAGTGTCTGATGTTCGTTGCAGAGCTTGCTAACGAGAAGGCACAGAACCTCCAAACTGACATACACGAGTTTGACAGGACTTTCTTTGCGTCCGAACTCGCGAAGAGGATGACTAATGAAGCGGGTGAGGTTGTGTGGTCTAAACTGGGTGTTGTGGCGACTAATGTTTTCAACGCACCTGCAAAACTGGATCTCATCTACGGGCCACTAGCAACTGAACCAGAGATTAAGAAACGGGCTGCCCGACAGCGAAATGTTCAGAAACGGCCGGAGGAGAGTGCTAAAAAGAAGCCTGTTCTGATTGAAAAACAGGAGCAGGAGGAGGCGACAACGAAGGAGGTGAAGAGGGTGATGAAGTCTGTCCATCGGCTAACCGGTGCTCCTAACTCCCCCTACCCACATGTTCCTTTTTTCGAGTTAATTATCCACCCCACTTCATTTTCCACAACTGTAGAAAACCTCTTCCACCTGTCATTTCTTGTCAAGGACGGGAGGGTGAAACTCTTTCTGGATGACGATAATATCCCGGTGGTAAAATTCGGGAAGAAAGGACCCTTCTAATGGGGGCGGTGGAGATGGTGGTGATATCCCCGCTACACCGGGGACTACCCGGGCCATCCACCCCTCTCAGGTTGTGGTCTCCATGTCAATGGAAAAGTGGAGGTCTCTCATCAGGGAGTTGGGTATTACCAAGCCTCTCATGGATGAGTGTTGATTGTTCTCCCCCACTTATAATACCCATTAAAATAATGTTTCTACCCCGGAGACATTTGTATGTGTCCCAACATCAGAATCACTTTATTTTAGTAAATTATTAAATTGATCGAAGACGTTGTTTTTTAATCAATATCAACATACCAATATTTTATCTGTTAAATATATATGTTCTTTTTTCGTTTATATTTCAGTCGTTTCACGAGCCGAGTATAAATGTGTTTTTCTCCCTCCCCCCCTCTTGAAATATTATCTCTACTGAAATCGACAGGTGGGCCCTTCTCTGGTTCATACGCTTCTTTCTCTCTGAGCTCTCTGAACTGTTCACCCACACTATCTTCCCCTCTCCCTAGGCCACTCTCTACTAGAAGACCATCATCCCTTTTTAATGACGGCTTTTTACACCTGCCCCGAGCACCAGCTCCTAACGCAATCGTTCTCGCGCCTTTCTAAAATCCCTTCATCTTACCCTTCGTCACCATTTTCTCTCTTGAAGGCCCCAATCTCTCTCCTTCCCCCTCTCTATCCCTGTCTCTCCTTCCCCTCAGCTCCCTCTCCCCCTCTCCCTTTCACTCTCTATCTCTCTCCTTCCCCTCAGCTCCCCCTTCCCTCTCCCTCACTCTCTCCCTGTTATCCACCACACTCCCCCTCCTAAGGCCTATGACTAATGGCTTGGTCGGGGGCACCCTCAACGTAGCTGCAATGCGGAGTAAAGTAAAGGGAACGGAGAATGGTATTAACGGGGTAAGTACAATTTATTTGTCTCATAGAATTACTACACCCAATGTTAGCGCTCCGCGATATATCTGGAACTATGGTAGACTTGGGGGGGGGGGGGGTTTTTATTGCCCCACACGGTAGTCAAATTACTGCGACTTCTTTAGCTTTTTTAAAAAAAGTCATTCTGACACGATCTCTAGTTTTAATCCAGATCAGATCTTTAATTCTTTCTAAAGTCAAGGTGTTTTAAAGTTGTTTCATCTCGTTTGGGGGATGTTATCTTTTATCTTTTATCATCAAGGTGTCCATAGTGTTCTATTTTCACCGCCTTCTCAGTCTTCATCTCTCCCAATCTCATTCCCTTTCTCTCATTTTCTCTCATTATCATACCTTTTTCAATTTCTCTCCCCCTTCACCCGTTTATTTCGTTCTTTTTCTCAAACAGCTTATGAAGTGTAGTTTTTTGAAATACTATCAACTATTATAGTTATAGTATAGGGCTGGCGGACTCTAACTGTATCTTCGCCTAAAAGAAGTCAACAGACTCTAAAACTACTCTATCTATCTCTCTCACTCTCACTCTTTCCGTTCTATTCGAGAAATCAAAACTATCAACTACATACTACTTTCTTTCATTGGTTGACTATTTTATCGCCCCATAGCCATTTCAAATATATTTCTTTTTCTCAAGAAATGTTCATATATCACCAATATATTATATTTTATCCGTTCAAGCACTGAAAATCTTTACAGGGGGTCTCTCGTGGTGAGGAGCAAGAGGAGCAGGAGTTGCAGAAAGAGTTGGAGCGATTGGAAGAAGAGAACAAACAACTCAAGGTACATCTCTCTCTCTCTCTCTCTCTCTCTCTCTCTCTCTCTCTCTCTCTCTCTCTCTCTCTCTCTCTCTCTCTCTCTCTCTCTCTCTCTCTCTCTCTCTCTCTCTCTCTCTCTCTCCCTCTCTCTCTCTCTCTCTCTCTCTCTCTCTCTCTCTCTCTCTCTATCTCTCTCTCTCTCTCTCACACCTCCCTACGATATATATCAGGGTGTGAACTGCATGTCATGTTTGCTAGTCGCGAGCGCGCTTGCGAGACAAGCAAACACGTCAAGGTTCATTAACAAGCATGCTGCTCAGTCATTTTAGATTTAATACACAATGTAAGGATACCATGTAATAGGTGAGACTCTTGCCGTCACCCTCGTTCAAGTCCCGTGAAAAACGGAGCAGTACACGCAAACTGATGCCCATTTTCCTCGCGTGACCCCGATTCAGCAGTTTGAGACACCAACTCTTTAGGGGGCCATATCTCAGGAACCAGACAAGATAGGAAAAATCGCCGTCTAACGAGGCGTACAGTTTTTAATCTAGTTTACCACTGTACCGGCCGTTTCACTCTCCGACCTAAAACAAAAATCGCAACCCCACAAAACTTCAAAATAATGAAATTCGCATCTCGCATGTCGTGTTGCATGTCGTGTTGCATGTCGTGTCATGTTATTGACGCGCTCGCGTTCAACTCTCACACAGCAGCTGCAGAACATGGCGGGAAACATCGAGGAGTAGAGAGAGGGTCGGTGCCGAATCAAATATTTCTTGATCTTGATCTACTCCATCTCTCAGCTATCCTACCCCTCATCAACTCGATCTCTCAGCTACCCTACTCCTCATCTACTCCATCTTTCAGCTACCCTACCCCTCATCTACTCCATCTTTCAGCTACCCTACCCCTTATCTAGTCCATCTCTCAGCTACCCTACTCCTCATCTACTCCATCTCTCAGCTTCCCTATTAGGGAAGCATAAAGATGGAAACGATTAGGGGTAGGGAATCCCTATCCATAATCGTTTCCATCTCTATGCTTCCCTAGCCCTCATCAACTCCATCTTTCAGCTACCCTACCCCTAATCTAGTCCATCTCTCCGCTACCCTACTCCTCATCTACTCCATCTCTCAGCTACCCTACCTCCCATTTACTCCATCTCTCAGCTACCCTACCTCCCATTTACTCCATCTCTCAGCTTCCCTACCTCCCATTTACTCCATCTCTCAGCTTCCCTACCTCCCATTTACTCCATATCTCAGCTTCCCTACCTACCATTTACTCCATCTCTCAGATACCCTACCTCCCATTTACTCCATCTCTCAGCTACCTTACCTCCCATTTACTCCATTTCTCAGCTTCCCTACCTCTCATTTACTCCATCTCTCAGCTACCCTACCTCCCATTTACTCCATCTCTCAGCTTCCCTACCTCCCATTTACTCCATCTCTTAGCTACCCTACCTCCCATTTACTCCATCTCTCAGCTTCCCTACCTCCCATTTACTCCATCTCTCAGCTACCTTACCTTCCATTTACTCCATCTCTCAGCTACCCTACCTCCCATTTACTCCATTTCTCAGCTTCCCTACCTCTCATTTACTCCATCTCTCAGCTACCCTACCTCCCATCTACTCCATCTCTCAGCTTCCCTACCTCCCATTTACTCCATCTCTCAGCTACCCTACCTCCCATTTACTCCATCTCTCAGCTTCCCTACCTCCCATTTACTCCATCTCTCAGCTACCTTACCTTCCATTTACTCCATCTCTCAACTTCCCTACCTCCCATTTACTCCATCTCTCAGCTACCCTACCTCCCATTTACTCCATCTCTCAGCTACCTTACCTCCCATTTACTCCATCTCTCAGCTTCCCTACCTCCCATTTACTCCATCTCTCAGCTTCCCTACCTCCCATTTACTCCATCTCTCAGCTACCTTACCTTTTATTTACTCCATCTCTCAACTTCCCTACCTCCCATTTACTCCATCTCTCAGCTACCCTACCTCCCATTTACTCCATCTCTCAGCTACCTTACCTCCCATTTACTCCATCTCTCAGCTTCCCTACCTCCCATTTACTCCATCTCTCAGCTTCCCTACCTCCCATTTACTCCATCTCTCAGGGGTGGGAATGTTAGGATAAATGAGAGATGGAGTAAATGGGAGGTAGGGAAGCTGAGAGATGGAGTAAATGGGAGGTAGGGCAGCTGAGAGATGGAGTAAATGGGAGGTAGGGAAGCTGAGAGATGGAGTAAATGGGAGGTAGGGAAGCTGAGAGATGGAGTGAATGGGAGGTAGGTAAGCTGAGAGATGGAGTAAATGGGAGGTAGGGTATCTGAGAGATGGAGTAAATGGCAGGTAGGGAAGCTGAGATATGGAGTAAATGGGAGGTAGGGAAGCTGAGAGATGGAGTAAATGGGAGGTAGGGTAGCTGAGAGATGGAGTAAATGGGAGGCAGGGATGGAGTAAATGGGAGGTAGGGAAGCTGAGGGATGGAGTAAATGGGAGGTAGGGAAGCTGAGAGATGGAGTAAATGGGAGGTAGGGTAGCTGAGATGGAGTGAATGGGAGGTAGGGTAGCTGAGAGATGGAGTAAATGGGAGGTAGGGAAGCTGAGAGATGGAGTGAATGGGAGGTAGGGAAGCTGAGAGATGGAGTAAATGGGAGGTAGGTAAGCTGAGAGATGGAGTAAATGGGAGGTAGGGTATCTGATAGATGGAGTAAATGTTGGTATCGAAGACACCTCACACTCTGTTTAGAGGTATCAGAAGGGCTTGCCCTATTTTTATAGCGCGCCCAAAACGTTATACTGAGCACTGAAAAGTTGTAGTCTACACTACATAGTTCTAGCTAAGGGGTTTGAGCCGCGCACAGGGCCACACCGAGACCAAATCTCGTTACTTTCCTGATTTCTTTGACACAAACAAGTATTGCAGAGCGGCCAATAGAGCTGGCGGTTTCAAACTTCGTCCGTATTCGGAGGGATAGATTAGCAGTTCAGTGTTTCAAACCAGGTTTAATTTGGCAAAGTAGAAGCTGAGTTACAACATGTTTTGTACAAATGGTTCAACTTCAAGACCTTTTTAATTTTGATGGCCAGACCTTTCAAGATAGAAACTTCAAACTTTGCCACGATCTTTGATATGATGTTAAGCATACCTGACCTACTTTTTCAAAAAATTTTTTCATCATTAACACCTAAAACTGATTTCAAAACCAAGGTTCCGGGGATAATTTTTTAAATATGAGTACAGAATTATAATTTTCAGACAATTTGGTGGGGAATACCAAAATTTGGTGCATTTTCATTGAGTGGTTGAGGAGCTATTAATTTTTGAAGTGAATCAAAGCGGGTTTGTTACCCCTACTCAGGCCGCTTCGCGGCCTTCGTTTGGCGTGCTTCGCACGCCGCGCCGGCAAGGGAGGGGTAACTTCGTTACCAAGAGTAAATGGCAGGTAGGGAAGCTGAGATATGGAGTAAATGGGAGGTAGGTAAGCTGAGAGATGGAGTAAATGGGAGGTAGGGAAGCTGAGAGATGGAGTAAATGGTAGGTAGGGAAGGTAAGCGATGGAGTAAATGGGAGGTAGGGAAGCTGAGAGATGGAGTAAATGGGAGGTAGGGAAGCTGAGAGATGGAGTAAATGGGAGGTAGGGTAGCTGAGAGATGGAGTAAATGGGAGGTAGGGTAGCTGAGAGATGGAGTAAATGGGAGGTAGGGTAGCTGAGAGATGGAGTAGATGAGGAGTAGGGTAGCTGAGAGATGGACTAGATTAGGGGTAGGGTAGCTGAAAGATGGAGTTGATGAGGGCTAGGGAAGCATAGAGATGGAAACGATTATGGATAGGGATTCCCTACCCCTAATCGTTTCCATCTTTATGCTTCCCTAATAGGGAAGCTGAGAGATGGAGTAGATGAGGAGTAGGGTAGCTGAGAGATGGACTAGATAAGGGGTAGGGTAGCTGAAAGATGGAGTAGATGAGGGGTAGGGTAGCTGAAAGATGGAGTAGATGAGGGGTAGGGTAGCTGAGAGATCGAGTTGATGAGGGGTAGGATAGCTGAGAGATGGAGTAGATCAAGATCAAGAAATATTTGATTCGGCACCGACCCTCTCTCTACTCCTCGATGTTTCCCGCCATGTTCTGCAGCTGCTGTGTGAGAGTTGAACGCGAGCGCGTCAATAACATGACACGACATGCAACACGACATGCAACACGACATTCGAGATGCGAATTTCATTATTTTGAAGTTTTGTGGGGTTGCGATTTTTGTTTTAGGTCGGAGAGTGAAACGGCCGGTACAGTGGTAAACTAGATTAAAAACTGTACGCCTCGTTAGACGGCGATTTTTCCTATCTTGTCTGGTTCCTGAGATATGGCCCCCTAAAGAGTTGGTGTCTCAAACTGCTGAATCGGGGTCACGCGAGGAAAATGGGCATCAGTTTGCGTGTACTGCTCCGTTTTTCACGGGACTTGAACGAGGGTGACGGCAAGAGTCTCACCTATTACATGGTATCCTTACATTGTGTATTAAATCTAAAATGACTGAGCAGCATGCTTGTTAATGAACCTTGACGTGTTTGCTTGTCTCGCAAGCGCGCTCGCGACTAGCAAACACGACATGCAGTTCACACCCTGATATTCCTACATCTACAATCTCATTTGACCAAGCTAGGTTTGAAACAGTTGCCGTGTCTTTGCACCCAATCCCAAATAGGGTTACTTTTACCGCACAACCCGCTATAAAATAGTCGCCCACACTTTGTCTCGTGATATACAGGGTGTCACACTGTCTTTGCGTGACCTGCGGTCATGACCCAAAATCGCAGGTCACGCAAAGACAGTGGGACACCCTGTACAACGGAGACCTATAATATTAAATAGTTTCATACCCTCAAACTAAATAGTATTATCTACACACCTCAACTCATTTATTAATCCCAACTTATTTCAGAGAAAACATCTCCAGGAGAAGATCGAGCTGTTACGGCAGGAGAACCGCCGGTTAAGAGCTCACATTGATGCGGACCAAGCTGCGGCAGACTCGGAACCCACCAGCTCTACCACAGACAATAGAGTCCAGATTGTTCCACTTGGCGATGAAATGAGTAAGTGTTTTTCTTCTCACTGAGATGGAGAGAGAGAGAGAGGGGAAAGAGAGAGAGATAGAAAGAGAGAGAGAGATGGAGCGAACCTAGAAGAGAGCTTGGGTGGTGGATGTGTGAGTTCAGTTATTTGAAAGTGAGTGGGGTTGTCGTGAGAGAGTATGTAATGAGATTGCTAAAGCAGGCGAGAAAGAGAGGGAGAGAGAGAGAGAGAGAGAGGAAGAGAGAGAGAGAGAGAGAGAGAGAGAGAGAGAGAGAGAGAGAGAGAGAGAGAGAGAGAGAGAGAGAGAGAGAGAGAGAGAGAGAGAGAGAGAGAGAGAGAGAGAGAGAGAGAGAGAGAGAGAGAGAGAGGGAGAGAGAGAGAGAGAGAGAGAGAGAGAGAGAGAGGGAGAGAGAGAGAGAGAGAGAGAGAGAGAGAGAGAGAGAGAAGAGAGAGAGAGAGAGAGAAACTCACACCTATCCTCCTACACACACCACCAATCCCTTGTTTCAGAGCTACTTGGGCCTTTCTTTCGAACACACAGTCTTGGTCCTGTTATACATTTCTCTCACTCCATTCTATCTATCTCTCTAACCCTCCTTTTCCCTTTTTCAGAGTCCCAGACATTTCTATTTACCTGTTCCAACGGTGGTACTCTCTACATCAAGCCGGTCAACATAGCTGCCCAGGACATTGAGAAAATGTCCCTGAACGGTCTCATAGACACAGTGGCCACGGACCCTGATGCCTACAGTTATGCTAGTGGCAGGTGG
This sequence comes from Hormiphora californensis, assembly GCA_020137815.1. Taxonomy (NCBI): domain Eukaryota; kingdom Metazoa; phylum Ctenophora; class Tentaculata; order Cydippida; family Pleurobrachiidae; genus Hormiphora; species Hormiphora californensis. The sequence continues at coordinate 5,558,273 of CM035355.1, read as the reverse complement.
AGTAAGCCCATTCACCTCGGATCCGGTCAAGAGAAACACACCCAGACTAATGGGATGGAAACACCTCCCCAGTATCCCGGTGTGACGTCACCCTATCAGCTGACACCCCCACCACCCGCCACGACACCCACCGGGGGAGCCCAGCCACCCATCCAGCAGGGTGTTGGGCCAGGAGGGAGCAACAAGGGCGGAGGAGGGAACAAGGGAGGAGGAGGGGGAGGTAACTCTGGTTATAATGCTAAGATGAACACGAAGTGTGGTGGTAATACTGGTGCTGGAGGAGGAGGAGGAGGAGCTGGGGGCGGCGGAGGTGGCTCAGTAGCCACTCAAGAAGATTTCGAGGCCCGGCGGTTTGTCCAAGAATTCAAAGCCCGGCGTGTTTCCCACAAACTCACCCAGTCTGACATTGGGGAGCGATTGAACAGGTGCACTGGAGCAAGATACGGACAGAGTTACATCTCCAGATTAGAGAGCATGCAGCTGAGCACTGCCATTGTGCTCAGGATGAAGCCCTTGTTGCAGAACCTCCTGAATGAGACAGAGAATGGGATGTTTGCGGAGGGTGGTGAGCAGTACCCTGCTCCTCCCAGGAAAAAGAGCAAGAGCAGCAGCGGGAGCAAGAGCAAGAAGAGCACGAGCGCGGCAAATACTGCCCGGAACTCTCCTTTTGGGCGGGAGATTGATGATCAAATGAAGACACCCTACCAGCGGTCATCTAGCATGCCCTCTGTACCGGCCAACAGTTGGCCTTGGATGCAGCAACACCCCCAACAACAACCAGCCACTCCACAACCCTTCCATGATCACTTCTTTATCTCTGATCTGATGAGCAACTTGACCCCTGGAGGAGGAGGAGGGCCCCATTCAGGGGGTCCGGTGGGGCAGCTGAAACCCCCTGATGGCATGGACATGCCCGGGTTGTACAACCCCTACAATCCCATGATGGATAGAATGGATATGGACATAAAACAGGAGATTATCACCCAGCTGAGTCCCGGCATGCCCCCAATGAGTGCTCCACCTCACCTGGGAATGATGGTGCCTGGCAGCCACGATTATAACAGCCCCACACTACACGATATGGGGATTGTAAAGACGGAGCCACATTTGACCACCCTCCAGCCATCCTTAAAACCTGGGTGAGAGGGGGATGAGAGGTGAGGAGTGAGGGAGAGAGAGATGTGTGATCTTTACCCTCCCTCTGATCTCCAGATCCTCTTATTATGACAATCAGACGAGGCGCCGAGAAAGAGAGAAATGCGAGAACGTTGTTGTTGGTGGTGGTATCGCGCCGTGATATATAGACAGTTTGGGAGATGGAATATTTGATGATGATGATGGGAAAGAGAGGAAGAGACTCTGAAGAGAGAGATTATACCAATCTGCCGGTTTTTTAGTCTAAAATACACTCCTTTACTCGATTTGATCCGAAATAGAGAGAAAGAGAAGAAGAACACATGTGTGTGTGTATAGATGTTCTGACACCTCTCTTCTGAATACGTTATATATTTCCGCCGACAGAGATAGCTCATATCATGTTATTATATATATATATATGTGAGTGTGTGAGACAGTTTGTCAGTCCGTTATTTTCCCCATTCTATCTTCCAGAATGGTATGGTTTTAGGTACGCCGCTTTTTATGAGAAGAAGGCTGAGTGAGTGAGAGTGCTGCGGTAATAAGCAGAAAGACTGGAATTTGAAGTGGTACACACGAGTTGAGAATGAGAGAGAAAGAGAGAGAAAGAGTGAGAGAGAGCTAGAGAGAGTGAGAGAGAGAGAGAGAGAGAGAGAGGTCCTCGGAGATCCTCGGAGGAGGTTCAGCGGTGGTACCGCTCGGTCCCTATATTTCAGATATGGGCCAAGGTATTACCAGTCCAGAATGCTATTATTATTCCTTCGCATGTAACCTCTGGTCGGAGGCTGGTCTGGCATTTGGGATAAGTGTTTATCCAGGGTAGATTTCATTTCTTCCAGGGTCTTCTTATTCTTGACCATTGCCGGTACTGAATTAAAAAGCCCAATAGCAGAGGAAGTGAATCCGTTGAATAACTTGGTATTTATTCCTTTACGAGAGGCTTTACCAATGGGCCTTTCAGCAGTTGGTCCATGCCTCACGGAGTTCCGGAATGAGATATTGTAGTGGTTGGGGGCAAGTCCGATGTGAATCTTCCACATTGATATGATCTTAAATCTTTCCCTTCTCCTTTGGAGGGAGTACAGGTCAAGATGGACTAGTCTTTCCCAGTAGTTCATAGCTTCACAACCATCAATGTTAGCTGTAAATGCTCTTTGAACAGCCTCTATCTGTTCGATTTGACCGATTTCGTAGGGGCACCACAATGCCGAACAGTATTCAAGGTGCGGGAGTACATAGGTTTTGTACAGTTGGAGAAGATGTTCTTTTTTCCTAGTACTGAACGTTCTTAGAATCCATGATGCCATTGTACCAGCTTTGCGAGTCATCTCGGCTAATTGAGCTTTCCAATTCAGTTCAGGATCAATAAGAATGCCCAGGTCACGAACGGCATCGTCCCCGGAGATTCTTATTCCGTTATCGCTCTCATATGGCACCTTTAGTTCGGAAGTTGGGCCGTGTTGCAATAATTGGAACTTGTTCTCGTTCAGTTCCATTTTATTTTCTCTAGCCCACTTTTTCACATTGTTCAGATCATCAAGAAGGAGTTGATGATCGTGATTATTTTTTATTGACTTCTGTAACTTGGCATCGTCAACAAATATCTTAACCCTGCAGTGTTTTATGTATGAGGGTAAATCGTTCATGTAAATAATGAACAGTAGGCTAGCTAACACTGTACCTTGGGGTACACCAGAAATTACAGTAGTGGGGTAAGACGGTACTCCGTCTACTATTACAACTTGCGTTCTTCCAGTGAGAAATACCTCAAGCCAGGAGAGAGAGAGAGAGAGAGAGAGAGAGAGAGAGAGAGAGAGAGATAGCTGCCCCACCAACCATACCTACTATGTAGCGTGTTGGTGGAGGTAACTAAAGATAGATAAGAGCACTCTCCCACCCTTGCCGGTAATCACCTCCAAACATCACTTTGTCTCCCTAAACAGTAAACACCACTTAGTAATCTCCGCTGGAGACAATTTAGAGAGAGGGAACTTTTAGAGGAACGGGATTCTAGATGCACTTGGGGATGACGCCCACTTTCTATTTTGCCATCTATGATGTAGCTTGGAGTGTCCCCTGGGTGCATCAGATCACCCCAACCCTCCCTCTTTCGTGGTGAATTATGAGATAAAGTCAGAGTATCACTTTTGTCCCTGTTGATCTGATCCTTCCTTCCGGTGCTCTTCTCTGATAGTCTGAGAGAGGATGTGCAGAAGGATGATCTGGAGAGGATGATCAGATATTTAGGGAAGTGAGAGAAAGGAGTGATATATCACGGTACAGGGTGGGGTTGTAAAGAGTGCAGTTCAGCTCGTGATGTACTATCTCCTGTTACTATGTAATATCAATAACCCCTAATTTATTGAGAGAGGAATGAGAGAGACGTGAACCGACCGAATCAGGAAATACTGGTCCCTGATTGGCTGATAACCAGTCACGTGACCTAAATAACGAGTTCTGATTGGTTGTTTACTTGTTTCGGTCGGTTCTTGGAGAGAGAGCTGAGAAAGAGAGTGAAAGGGTTGTGAAAGGGAGTATATATCTTTCAAAGAAAGATCTGGGGTTTGTTAAAAAACATTGGAGAATCAATTAGAATTATTATTTAGCCCGCTTTAGACACTTTTTAGATTATAGATAGACCGATCTTTTAGAAATAATAATCCACCCTTTCCCACCCCCACCATGTTCAATTTAGAACAAGTTGTGTACTTTTTTAAAAGGAGTTGACTGGTATAGGCTGAATGTGTTATTCGTGCGAGAGATATGATCTGATGAGATTGTTCGGGGGGTCGGTGATTTTTGCAGTTTTAGCAATGGTGCAATGAACGAGAGAGGAGTAGATCATGGAGAGAAAGATCACCCTTATTCTTGAGTCATGTACACTATACAAACCGTGGTTCAAACCAGGTTCGTCTGTTTGTCAGTGTGTGTACGACTGAGTCTCTCATCTACTGTTCCACTGCAGTTATCGCTGCCCCTGAACAAAAAAGAGAAAGAAAGAGACTCGATTGCTTAAACGTTTTAAAAGTTTGTTTGTGTTTTCGACTTTCTTTTAAAAATTTTAGTTTTGTTGATTGAGGATTTTTATAATGTAAAAACTACACACCACAAAGCGCACCCCCCACAATATACATCCCAACTGTTATTTTTTTCTGTCAAGTCATTTTTTCTGTAAACGATAGTCAGAGAAAAAGAGATAAAATATGGAATTTGAAAATTGATTCATTATCATTCTACTGGTAGTTTCCTTGGAAATATTCCCCGTCTTTTTCTGGGTTAAGATATTATCTCCGGGTAGCGTGTTCTTGGAAGAGAGAGATGTTTTTGTCTCATTTTCTCATCATGTGATGGGCAATCTTCTCCCTCCAAGACTACTCTGGCCGCGTATTATTATATTTTAGATTCTTATACCCTGATCATGATAGTCCCCGTATTATTTTTCTGTTTGGTGCCCTGTGATAGATGTCTAGTTAGTGTCTGTAGTGAGACAGACCGATAGAGAGAGAGAGAGTGAAGATTGGAGAGAGAGAGACAGACATTTATGTGCGTGAGAGAGAGAGGAGACTGTTTTACCAGCTGATATGCGCAATGTTAATTCCTTTTTTATAAAAATATAGAGAAACTTGTTTAGCGTGTACCCCCTTTCTTTCAAGTACCGATCTCCACATGCTGACATGAAATTTCGAGAAACATTTATCTTTCTCTCTCGTGTGGAACTCACTCTCTTTTCACCGAAATTTAAACCGCGACCTCGCTGCCGCGTGCCTCAGTGGGAGCCCTCCTCTGCACAAGAGAAAGATCGGCTCTTGAACACGATTGGTGCGCGTCGCGCGCGGTGGATTGCTTTCTATGTAAAGGACACAATTTCGGCATTTCTGACCATGCGCCTACTTCACTCCATACCATATGATGTGAACCACGAGTGTGTCTGTCCGTACCAACAGAGCTCTGTGAAGGACCACCCTCTAATAGCAGTTAAAGAGATGGCAGGGCAAGGTTTGACAAGATCAGAGAGAGAGATAATGGGTGAGCTCTGCTAAGAGGGGGTGAGTTGCCACACACAGGGAGCCCTTTAGAGACACACATTTCTAAAATAAACAAACAAAGTTGGAAAAGAGAACGACATTGTCAGAGAGAGAGGGGATCATAATTAATAGATTTTAGAATTCCCTACTAGATCATCTCTCACATACACAATCCAAAGAAACATCTCGCAAAACATGATGGACATACTGAAAATACATATTAGAGTTTTAACCCGACATAATGTTCATAACCAAAATAATTAAACAAACATAACACTAATCTATCTACACTTTTTAATATTAGTACTGCACATATCGGAATAAATAAATCTCTTCAAATAAATCAACTGAAATCAATTAGTCAATTAGTTATTTCATTCTTCTACCACCCCATCCTCCTCTATTGGGTTTACAGGTGGAACACTGTCGGGGTACTCTCGGAGCGAGGATGCCACGACCTTCTGTCGTCCGTCTAGGGAGAGAGGGGGGGTAAACTGTTAGTCTGAGTTATGAAGTCAGAGGAGTCCGGAGAGAGGTTAGAAAAAGGCATTGATTTGCAGGGTGGGGTAGTAGGTACATTAGGGGAAAGGAAAGCAAAAGCAGTAATAGTAAAGGAATCATGGTGAAATAACTGGGGGAAGAGCTGAAAAAGTGTTGGCACTTTTGGTGCGATGTAGAACTCTAAAAACTAGCCAAAAACCTGGTTTGTTTTACCTGTAGTAAAGGAAGCGGTGCTGGAGGTCCTTGATCGATTAGAAGGGGACCCCACTCGGGAGTTCAGGGCCGATTCTGACTTCAGTACTTCCCCTGACAAGAGATAATGAGATTCTCAAGATTAGAAAATCAGAAAAACCACATTATGATTATAATTATGTACTCCGTTATACATATAAATATTGGGCGAAGGGTTTAAAATTTTAATATCAAAATAGTCTGATCACACTCACAACACCTTGTTGTTTCTAATATTCTGCACTTTACCGGAATGAATGGAGAAGGTTCTTCCGACAATCTTCCTTTCTTCAATGGGGGACACCCAGTTTAACATGGGACCAAATAGTGGGATGTTCCTCATAATCCCCTTCTCATAAAACTGGTTCTCTGCTTCTGTCTGTAGCTCCGCATTTGCCTTCTCAATACCCCTACAGGTTTCACGGTAGGGTTATGATCTGTATGGCGGCGCCCATACCCCTCAGATGGGGTCGGCGGCGCCAGACAGGTTATGATAGAGAATCTCTATTTATCTCTGTATCTCTATTAGAGATGACTTGGTCAACATCCAGCGAAAGTGTTACAAAAAGTGTAGATAATAAAGGGGAACCCCAGAAGCATAAATGCAGTATGGACATCAGTAGTTTATTGGTTACGAAATAACCCCTCTAAAGAGGTCGGGCTGGGAAGGGAGGGGTTATTTCGTAACCAAAGTAGTTCTCCAGTCTCCACTCTCCATACAAGGAGTTGAAACTCTGCAAATCGAGTATACTTACAGTCTGATCACGTCTGACATTTTAGCCAGATATTTGCTGTTATTCTCAAACATGGGGGCAGTCTTCACGATTTCTGATAGCAGTAGGTCAAGGTCTACTTGCTGGTGAACCTGCAAGAGTGAAAAGGAATTAGAAATGAAAGAGAAAATATTGGAAAATTAAAACTTGGAACAACTACTATACACTCCAAAATTTTCCGACACCCATAATTTATGGCCTATCATGGACCCTATAAACTCTGGTAGGAACAAGGACGGTTGGCTGTCAACAGTTGCTGTCGACCCATTCCAGATTTCGCTTAAAGTTTTACCCTGAGTAAATCAATGCAAGTGAAAGAATGAAACCAAACACTTCATTCCTTTTCGACAGTCGACGTCAACTTAAAATTTTGAAATGAGTACAATGATTCCTACTGATTTCTCTCCCCTAGCTCAACCTGTCAGAGCAATGGCAGCTCTCAACTTACTATGGGGATAGAGATGACGGTATAATCAGCAACCATCCTATTTCCAATGACATCGTCCCCCCAACTTTGGGCCAGGTACTCTGCTATCTTTCTATTCACCTCATTCAGCTCTTCCCTGCCTTCCTCTGATCTGTGGAGTGTGGGGGTTGAGTAACTCAGGTTGGGGGCTGTTAGACATATTCGGGGAAGTTCCTTGGTGAAAAGAGAGTTGATGGGGGGGGGGGGGGGGGCTGGATAGACCGGGAGGTAAAGACAGTTCAATACCTTTATACTGTACTACTTCAATTTTCAACCATCACGCCGAATTACTAATTATCGAATGAGATTTTGACGACCCCAGATATGTTTACCTGCATGCCTCCTCCGCTCGGAGGTACTGAGGGAGATACTGGACTGCACCAGTGGAAGGATAACAAGGGTCATCGATAAATAGGAAATTCTCCACTGATCGTGTCCTCGTGTAAAGCTCAACTCGTAACCGGAGGGACATGTCGAATGCAGCCTGAGTGGGAAGGGAGTGAGGGGGTGTAGATGGAGATTGTAGATGAAGAAAGATATTAGAGACACAGGGTTGTGAAGGGTCACCGGCAGCTAAATTAAAAACGTTTGGGTCGATTTAGTAATTAGTAAACATACGGAGTATGAGCGAAGTGTGGAGGCGATGTTGTCGTCTGTCCTCTCCTCAGCTCTCAGAAATATTCCTCCCTCTCCCAAGTCTACGAGTTCAACCGTTGATAACGCCAGAAAGCTGCCCGTATAGCTGAGAATGGGGGATTATAGAAATAATATTACTTTTCTAACTAAATTCAAAACTTTTGATTTAAGTAAGCCTTGATAAGTAGCTTTGATGTTGGCGGGGGGGGGGGGGGGTTCCAACCTATTTGTTGTACGTTTGTACGGAAAAAAACACGGGTTTCCTCAAACAAAAAATACAAAAAAATACAAAAAAGTACAAAAAAATACAAAAAAATACAAAAAAATAAAACGGGGTATAAACGATTAAACAAAGCTTTTCTGATCGTTGAAACTTTAGTTTATGATCATAATTGTGTCATAAATTCCTATTAAACTGTGGTTTCATACAAAATTAGCAACTTTTTCTTATAATTGGAAGATAAAAACATGTTTTAATCATGTTTTAATTGTTCTTTATCAAAACACAAGGAAATATTCTATTCAAAATTTTCGAAATCTGAATCAATGATGTTTACTTTTTCGAATTTCGAATGAAAGATAATAATTACACGACAAACGTTCCTAGGTGGTACATTAGGACAAAAGGAACCCGTCCATGAACTTTTACTAGGCACCCACCTCCATAATTTGTTGTGCTTTTTTTTGTACTGTTTGTACGAAAAATTGGAATTTCTAAGAGAGAAAATCTTTCCAAATCGAACTTTCTATCCAAGAAAGTATTATCGAATCGCAATTTCTAAGCGAGAGAAATTTTCCCGAATCGCAATTTCTTACCGAGAAATTTTTTCGAATCGTATTTTCTAATCGAGAAATTTCCCCAAATCGCAATTTCTTTACGAGAAATTTTTCTTGAATCGTATTTTCTAAGCGAGAAATTTCCCCGAATCGCAATTTCTTACCGAGAAAATTTTTCTCGAATCGTATTTTCTAAGCGAGAAATTTCCCCGAATCGCAATTTCTTACCGAGAAAATTTTTCTCGAATCGTATTTTCTAAGCGAGAAATTTCCCCGAATCGCAATTTTTTACCGAGAAAATTTTCTTGAATCGTATTTTCTAAGCGAGAAATTTCCCCGAATCGCAATTTCTTACCGAGAAAATTTTCTCGAATCGTATTTTCTAAGCGAGAAATTTCCTCGCATCGCAATTTCTTACCGAGAAAATTTTTCTCGAATCGTATTTTCTAAGCGAGAAATTTCCCCGAATCGCAATTTCTTACCGAGAAAATTTTTCTCGAATCGTATTTTCTAAGCGAGAAATTTCCCCGAATCGCAATTTCTTACCGAGAAAATTTTTCTCGAATCGTATTTTCTAAGCGAGAAATTTCCCCGAATCGCAATTTCTTACCGAGAAATTTTTCTCGAATCGTATTTTCTAAGCGAGAAATTTCCCCGAATCGCAATTTCTTACCGAGAAAATTTTTCTCGAATCGTATTTTCTAAGCGAGAAATTTCCCCGAATCGCAATTTCTTACCGAGAAAATTTTCTCGAATCGTATTTTCTAAGCGAGAAATTTCCTAGCATCGCAATTTCTTACCGAGAAAATTTTCTCGAATCGTATTTTCTAAGCGAGATATTTCCCCGAATCCCAATTTCTTACCGAAAAAATTTCTCGAATCGTATTTTCTAAGCGAAAAATTTCCCCAAATCGCAACATGAACATAAACGGAACCCAGCTATGTATTATTTATACTTTTATCAGGCACCCACATCTTTCATTATTTTTTTGTATTTTTTTGTATTGTTTGTATGGAAAAAAACAGGAATTTCGGATACTTTTATGTATGGTCCGTACAAAACCGTACAAAACCGTACAAAAAAAATAGGTTGGAACCCCCCCCCCCATGTTGGCACAGTGACGTAAATGAAGGGGTAAGGTATTTATCTCAGAGTCTCAAATATTCATCTGATCCCCTCCCTCTAACAAGTCGAGATGTGGATATAAAATATGGGTGATTATTATCCCTTATCAGATATGAGATAGAGCTAGTACTGCTGCAGCAGGTACCTACTTATCAGATAGAGTGCTGGCCAGCTTTGGTGATCATTTTAAATACAGAAGCCCCGCCCCACTCACCTCTCGATTGAGATTGTTCATCAGACGATTATAGATGTCAGTGTCAATTGTATCAGATAACGTGGCGTCCTCAGCAAGATACCGGAAACATAACACGTGACCCGTCAATGGGTACTCCTGGAAGTAGAGATATGAATTTAGAATGTGTCTAGATCTGACGACTGCAAAGCATTCAATTTTTATGTGGGGGTCACTGACAGCTTGACCAGTTAATAATAAGGGGATAACAAGTAAGCTGATAGTGTCACTGTTTCTGAATCTGAGTGAAAGAAAGAGAATTGAGAATTTGAGAAAGAGTCTTACCATTATCTGAATATTCCGTATGCTCTGTATCTCCCTGTACAACTCCATAACACCCTCATATCTCCCCCTTACATTAGCCACACACCCCTCCGCCCCCTGACATTGGACACCTGCCCACAAAGGCAGGAGGGTTTCCAAAGTCTGGAGATCTGATGGTAGTTCTAGCTCGGATAGCAGGGAAAGGGACACGGAGGTAGATCCGGGAAGCAGGGTAGAGTTGGAAATAGCCACACTGTCACATTGTGTTAACAGTGATAGCGTCTGGGGAGGGTCGGGTAGGGCTAGGAGAGGGCAGACAGAACCCCGGGCGTGTAGCCACATTTCATAGGTGTCGGAGAGGGATTGGAGAGATGGAATGTTGTCGATATGACCAGTGATCCTTGTTCCTGTAGATTGGGAATTGTTAGAATCATCACATGATTTCACACTGTAGACTGAAACAGGTGTAAACAGTGCCTCGTGATATGAGGCAAGAGATCGAGAGGGAGATGGCCGAAATCTGCCATATTTTTCCCACGGTCAGAGTGCGCGACATTTTACGTAGCTCGACAAAGTGCTGTGACTTTGCTTTTTACATTTTCATAGATCCGCGCGTTCCAGCCAATGTCAACACCTCGCACATCGTATCTCACTGTGGACAAGTACTGCGTGTACAAATGTGTGTGTATAATATACCTGCAGTCGCAATTACAAGCAATGGAAGTTTTCCACAGTCAACATCATCAGCTAGAAGCCTCTCCAAAATTCTGATATCCAGAGTTTTTGAGTTGGCAGAATTAGCAGAGTAAGGGACGACACTGATGACGGATTTAGGTAGGAGGAAGGTGGAGAGAATGGCAGGTCCGAACAGAGAGAACTCCTCTGATCCCATATAGATAACTGGAAACCTGGAGAAGAAATGGTGTCTGAAGACAGTCAACTCTTAGTCTGTCAATTCATCCCCTATATCTGTCATGCTCGTTACCAGTTGACAATTATAAACTGTATAATAAAACCGTCCAATACTCAATGGCAAGTTATAACCCACTGTGAGAAGATTCCCCAACCCCTCATGCACCACCCATCCTTGCCGTCATTTATCAATCGCAGGTTCTAATCAACTGATCAGTGGTCTGTAAAGAACGCTAATTTCTCGGTAAATCTCGGCCCTCGGGGTAAAAAAGGGGGAGTTTCTCTAAAACCCCACCCCCACCCCCACCCTAAATTGATCTAACTATTACCTGCTGTAGAGAGCGAATATTCCCTCTTCAGAGAGAGCAGGGTAACGTTTCTGAATGAGGGCTCTGATGAGAGCCACCACTGCCTCACTCTCACTCCTACAGACGGACATGGAGTGGTGGTCCAACCTGAGAAGTGGTATAAGGGTTGAGGTTGCTCTTTTTTCCTTTGTTTTCTTTTGACAGGGGGTCTGAGCGGATCAATTAAAGGATTGTGTGTATCGATAATTACTGCAGAGTGGTTAAAAAGACCAATCATGAATAGGGTAGAGTTTCTATTTAAGCTGTACAAACACCGCAAGACACTCATTGAAATTGGTAAGTTACTCTATTTTCTAGACAAACACAAGGGTCACAATGCAAACTGAAAGTTCTTGTAAAATTGCTAAAAAATTCCTACCTGATGATACTCCTCAGCCAGCTGGATGTCTCTGACTGGACGGTATCATGGAGAGGGGAGGTGGGTGAGCAGGTAGAGGATATAAAGGTAGCGAGAGCAGCCAGAGACCCATCCAGTATACCTCCAGACCTGGGGGTGGATGGTTCAGTCAGGAGAGGGATGGTTGCAGGGGCAACACTCACAAGGGCAAGAGAATTCTCCTTCTAGAGAGGGGCGAAATAAATGGAATTTTACAAAGGAAATATATATGTCAAGGAACGCAAGTAACCTATGATAAGAGAGAAATGAAAGGAATTCAAGCGTTTTGAATATTTAATAAACCCCCTCGAATATAAAATATGCCATTTAGCATTTATGCACCAGTTTCTCTCCTTCTAAATTTCCTTTCTCTCTCTTTTCTCTCTCCTTCTAAGTTTCCTTTCTCTCATTTTTCTCTCTCTTGTATATTTCCACAATTCTCTCTCTTTTCTCTCTCTGTACATTTCCACAATTCTCTCTCTTTTCTCTCTCTGTACATTTCCACAATTCTCTCCCTGCGGTTCGGTTATGTCGCATGGGCAATGTCATATAAAATGCATAGAGTTATTAGAATATGCATAAAGTGGATTCATATTCGTCCTATTTTATTCTCTCGCTCTCTCTTCCTATTTTATTCTCTTGCTCTCTCGTCCTATTTTATTCTCTTGCTCTCTTGCTCTCTCTTCCTATTTTCTCGCTCTATCTTTCTCTTCCCTTACGTCAGGGGCGAAATGAAATCATCTTTTAGAGATGTTTTGTCTGGTTAAAACTCTATCGCTTCACTGCCATATTTTGTTTCGCACGACTTTGGGGGCTCTGTCCCTACCTTATTGAATTTTGTTTATATTTGAGAGAGTATCACACATTACATAGTGTGAGAGAAAAGTGTGTGTGTGTTTCAACAAGGACACCTACCCAACCTCCTGTAAAGCTGGCAATATCGATCCACAAGCAACCATCGCATCAAAACAGATAATCTTGTCATGTTGTTGTCAGTCTGTTGATTATTGTCATGTTTGTCAATGTCTCTGTTTCGTTCTCTGTCTCTGTTTCGTTCTGTACGCTGTCCGTCAGTTTGGTAATAAGTTTTGTGTCATGTTGCATTGTATTATAAATTATTATTCTCAAGTGAGAGCCCCACCCCCCCCCGCCCCCACCCGGTTGGGAACCTAGTACCCTATCCCAGCTTTCTTTTCGGATGTCCCTAGCCTTCTTGTGCTGGTGTGTGGTGGTATTTGATTTAGGAGGACGGTCACACTTCCCAGCGGGATTTTGTAGAGCCGGTTCGGTGTTACTCTAGCTTTTCTAGGAGGCATGTTTCAGGGCACGTTTCTGCTCAAGGAAGGGTAAGGCCAGGCACTCTTTTCAGGACCTGGCAGAGTTTTCTGTGGGGTGTACCTATGTGTTGTACAGTTTGGGAGTATTTTGGGGCGTTGTTTTCGCATTGTTTTCTCCCTGTCCTTCCTCCTGGTTTCTCTCTTTGTCTCGGATCGCCCTATTGGACGGTATGCTGTAGGTTGTCTAAGGTTGGGCTGGAGGGTTATAGATACTAGAACTGCATATATTGCAGTTATCACTGACCAGCTAACATTATTTTCAGGCAAGCTTATAGATACATATATCATATTTCAGGTGATTACCACATCTCAGTAATACCTTTCTGTACATACGCAGGGCACATCTCCCGAGTGAGAACCATTCATTGCACCCCCATCCCCATTCTTACTTTTCAGGGCGCGCTTTCCAAACTGCACGAATCATAAATCATCTTTCAGGACATCCCTCTCCTTCCCTGTTCTTTTACTATTTCTCTAAAATATCTTTTTAATCGTATATTTGAAGGGCGGAACCAACCTTATTTCCCACGGATCAGCAGGGGTTTTTAACAGTCCACACCTTCAAAGACAAGTCAGATATTCTTATTTCGCAGTGCATAGTACCTTTCCTCCCCTGCCGGGACCCACTTTGACAGTGTTTCGGCATTTGTTTTGTCTAGTCTAGCTTATCCCTTGGCCGTTCTCCCTCTCTCTCCCTTCTCTCTTCCTTCTCTTTTCCTCCTCTTACTATCCCTCTCCCTTTCTCTTCCCCCTCTCTCTTCTCTCTCTCTCTCTCTCTCTCTCTCTCTCTCTCTCTCTCTCTCTCTCTCTCTCTCTCTCTCTCTCTCTCTCTCTCTCTCTCTCTCTCTCTCTCTCTCTCTCTCTCTCCCTCGCGGGCCCTCTCTCCCTTAGTCCCTCCACCTTCCTCTTCGAGCATGTTCCCTGTTGGTTCCTTCTTGCTATGTTGCCTTGTTGCTCTCGAGTGGCCTTCCTTCTCTTCCAGGGCCCTTTTGCTATTCCGTGTTTTAGGGAGTGGGGTTGTATGCTCCTATCGGCGTCGTACTCTGTGCCCTTTTCTCGCTATCTCTTCTCTCTTCGCACCATCTAACCTCTCCGAAACAGTTCCCCCCCCCCCCTTTATAGATAATTTTGGGGGGAAAACCCAAATTATTTCAGACAGGGAAAAATAAAAATTTTTCGGGCAACTTTAAACAAATAATATTCATGAAAAATCAAAACCTTTCGAAAGGGGCAACCCCCCAGGAGAAAATTTTAAACCCCCCCAAAATTTCGGGGGAAAATGAAGAAAAATTCCCGGGACCCCCCCCCGGACAAAAAACAAGAAGAAGGGGGGAACCAAATTTAACGGAAAAGAGGGGAAAAAGAAAAAAAAGGGAAAAAGAGAACCGAGGAAGTACTTTCCCCCTGGGGGGACCCACTTGCAGGGGGCGGTTTTTTAGTCATTTACCCCGGCCGTTCCCCTTTCCCCCTTTTTCCCTCTCTTTTCCTTTTCTACCCTCATTTTTTTCCCCCCTTTCTTCCCCCCCTTCTTTCCCTTTTTTCCCTCTTCTTTTTTCCCCTTTTTTTTCTACTCTCCCCCCTTTTCCCCTCCCCTTTTTCCCTCGGGGGGGGCCCCCCAGGGAGCAGGTTGGCCCGTAGGGGGGCCCCGAGGGGGCCCCTCCTTAGGGCCCCCTTTTTTGCCCCGAGGGAGGGGGGGAGCCCCTTGGCTGTTTGCTCATCTTCGCCCTTCTCTTCCCCCTCCCTTCTCCTTCTTTTCTTTTTCCTTTTTTCCCTTTTTTTTCCCCCATTTCCTTTCCTCTTTTCTTCTCTTCTCCTCCTCTCTTTCCCCTTTCTTCTCCTTCCTTTTCCCTCTCCTCTTTTCTCCTCCCCTCTTTCCCTTCTTGGGGGTTTTTGGTTTTTGTGGTTTTCCTAGCATTTTCCCTTTTCCTTTTTTTTGCCCGGTTCTCCTCCCCCCACGTATCCCCAAATTATTCTTACTTCACCAATACCCTTGGGGGCCCCACTTCACTATTACTTCCCCACATTTCCTGTTGTCCAGGAAAAATTTAACCATTTCGTTGTCCAGTATCTCACATATAACGTTCCCTGGGGGGGCTTTTAAACAGCCCAAAAGTTCCTTTGGCCGGGGCATCCCCTTTTTAAACACTTTCCTGTGTCCAGGCACCACACATACAAAATTTTTCCGGTACCCAGGTTTTTCACATTACACACATTTCCTGTTGTCCGGGTGTCTTCCATTACACACATTTCCTTTGTCATGACACTCACATTACACACATTTCCTGTTGTCCAGGCTATCTCACATTATCACAGTTTTTTTTCCCAGGCATCTAATATACAAAATTGGGGCCCACCCAGGTTGTCTAATTACAACAGCTTTTGCCCGGGTTCTACATTAAACAGTTTTTTTGGTAAAGGGACTATCTACATTAAAAAATTTCCTTTGCCCGGGGGTATCTAAAAATTACCCCACAGTTCCTTTTGTCCAGGTGTTCACATTAACACAGCCGTTGAGGTTTTCAAATTACAAAGTTTGGGTCCAGCTACTAAAATTACAACATTTCCCTTTTGTCCGGGTTTTTTCCAAAATTTACCCACAGTTCCCTGTGTCCAGGCATCTCACATTATACAATTTTCCTTTTGTCGGGCCCCATTAAATAGAACATTCATGTATTTGTAAAAGAGTTTTCCCACCTTTCATTCCCGTCCAGTGTAGCAGCAGATTACAAAGACAAGCGAAGACAAGCATAGGCTCGGTCCCCGACCATCCCTGAATCGGTAGGTACATTCTGTGACTACATTATCTTCATTGGATCAGTTGTACCACCCTCACTCCCCCAACTTCCTTCTCCGATACTCATCCTCTTCCCTATGGTTATCACGATCATACCTCATACACACAAACACACGACACAGATATAGTTCCTGTTGTCCAGGCTGTCTCACATTACACACAGTTCCTGTTGTCCAGGCTATCTCACATTACACACAGTTCCTGTTGTCCAGGCTATCTCACATTACACACAGTTCCTGTTGTCCAGGCTGTCTCACATTACACACAGTTCCTGTTGTCCAGGCTATCTCACATTACACACAGTTCCTGTTGTCCAGGCTATCTCACATTACACACAGTTCCTGTTGTCCAGGCTATCTCACATTACACACAGTTCCTGTTGTCCAGGCCTTCTCACATCACACACAGTTCCTGTTGTTCAGGCTGTCTCACATTATTCACAGTTCCTTTTGTCATGACTATCTCACATTACACACAGTTCCTGTTGTCCAGGCTGTCTCACATTATACACAGTTCCTGTTACTCAGGCTGTCTCACATTACACACAGTTCCTGTTGTCCAGGCTGTCTCACATTACACACAGTTCCTGTTGTCCAGGCAATCTCAAATTACACACAGTTCCTGTTGTCCAGGATATCTCACATTACACACAGTTCCTGTTGTCCAGGCTGTCTCACATTACACACAGTTCCTGTTGTCCAGGCTGTCTCACATTACACACAGTTCCTGTTGTCCAGGCTTTCTCACATTACACACAGTTCCTGTTGTCCAGGTTTTCTCACATTATACACAGTTCCTGTTGTCCAGGCTGTCTCACATTACACACAGTTCCTGTTGTCCAGGCTATCTCACATTATACACAGTTCCTGTTGTCCAGGCTATCTCACATTACACACAGTTCCTGTTGTCATGGCTATCTCACATTATACAGTTCCTTTTGTCCAGGCTATCTCACATTATACACAGTTCCTGTTGTCCAGGCTATCTCACATTACACACAGTTCCTGTTGTCCAGGCTATCTCACATTATACACAGTTCCTGTTGTCCAGGCTGTCTCACATTAGTAACAGTTCATCGTCATTTTCTGTAATCTATGCCCAGATTCCTCACCTTCCATCCCGTCCAGTGTAGCAGCAGATTACAAAGACAAGCGAAGACAAGCATAGGCTCGGTCCCCGACCATCCCTGAATCGGTAGGTACATTCTGTGACTACATTATCTTCATTGGATCAGTTGTACCACCCTCACTCCCCCAACTTCCTTCTCCGATACTCATCCTCTTCCCTATGGTTATCACGATCATACCTCATACACACAAACACACGACACAGATATAGTTCCTGTTGTCCAGGCTATCTAACATCACACACAGTTCCTGTTGTCCAGGCCTTCTCACATTACACACAGTTCCTGTTGTCCAGGCTCTATCACATTTCAAACAGTTCCTGTTGTCCAGGCTATCTCACATTACACACAGTTCCTGTTGTCCAGGCCTTCTCACATTATACACAGTTCCTGTTGTCCAGGCTTTATCACATTACAAACAGTTCCTGTTGTCCAGGCTGTCTCACATTACACACAGTTCCTGTTGTCCAGGCTATCTCACATTATTCACAGTTCCTGTTGTCATGGCTATCTCACATTACACACAGTTTCTGTTGTCATGGCTATCTCACATTACACACAGTTTCTGTTGTCATGACTATCTCACATTACACACAGTTCCTGTTGTCCAGGCTGTCTCACATTACACACACAGTTCCTGTTACTCAGGCTGTCTCACATTACACACAGTTCCTGTTGTCCAGGCTATCTCACATTACACACAGTTCCTGTTGTCCAGGCTGTCTCACATTATACACAGTTCCTGTTGTCCAGGCTATCTCACACTACACACAGTTCCTGTTGTCCAGGCTATCTCACATTACACACAGTTCCTGTTGTCCAGGCTGTCTCACATTACACACAGTTCCTGTTGTCCAGGCCTTCTCACATCACACACAGTTCCTGTTACTCAGGCTATCTCACATTACACACAGTTCCTGTTGTCCAGGCTGTCTCACATTACACACAGTTCCTGTTGTCCAGGCTATCTCACATTACACACAGTTCCTGTTGTCCAGGCTGTCTCACATTACACACAGTTCCTGTTGTCCAGGCTGTCTCACATTACACACAGTTCCTGTTGCCCAGGCCTTCTCACATTACACACAGTTCCTGTTGTCATGGCTATCTCACATTACACACAGTTCCTGTTGTCCAGGCTATCTCACATTATACACAGTTCCTGTTGTCCAGGCTGTCTCACATTATACACAGTTACTGTTACACAGGCTATCTCACATTACACACAGTTACTGTCGTCCAGACTTTCTCACATTACACACAGTTCCTGTTACACAGGCTAACACACACACTATTAGCTTACTTATAGTCTAAGGTCTAAGGCACCCCACCTCCCCTCCTTTCTGCTACCTTCGGTGTTCTCCTCATCTTGTTGTTTTCATGTCATCTACCACTTTTCTTGCATTCCAGGTGTATTCCTCTATGGGGGAGTCGAATTCACTCCGATTCTGGCAACTCAACTGCAACAACAGCCAAGTAGCTCTGGACAATCTTCCACTTGATCCCAACTCAATATGGTTACTTCAAGAGCCCCCAACCACTTACCCAAAAAGGGACAAAGTGTCCATTCCTCACCAAGGCACGCTAATCCAAAATCTTCAACCCTCTAAACCAGTTCGCAGCTGTATATTCATGCCTCGAGCACTCGGTCAACTCTGTTCCAGACTGGACACCTTCTCGGACGAAGACCTAGTTGCAGTAAAACTTGACAATCTGGTCATTGTATCGGTCTACTGGGGAAATGACAAACACAATCGTACTATTCCAGCCAATCTTTCCAAAGTCGTAGCATGGGCCAATGCTAACAAGCTCGACCTAGTAGTCGGTGGTGACCTGAACGCACATCACACAGTGTGGGGGAATAAGCATTCCACAGCTAGAGGAGAGGACATCTTGGATCTCATTTACAGCAGTGACATGGCACTACTAAATGACCCAGATCAAGGTCCCACATGGCAACGACCATCACAAGCCCAGTGGCTTTTTATAGCGAATGGGCGAATCCCATTCGCAGCGAGAAATTTGACTGACAGCAGAAAAATAGAGAGAAAAATCCCTGTTTTGCTTGCTAATGCTGCTCTCACACCTCATTAGTGCTCTTATGTGATCGTTACATGTTTAGAGAGCCACAATTGCTAGAAACGGGCGCGGATTTCGATTAGAGATCCGAATTGTTAGCAGTTATTCCCGCCGCGCCAGCGGAATTACAGCGGAATGGGAGAAGAACGAGAGCAGAACGACTGCTGCCACAGCAGCAGCGACAGCGGAATGGGATCTAATCAGGTTCTGTGACATGCGATTCGCAGCGAGATTTTTCTAAAAAGCCACTGGGATCACAAGGCCAATCTTCTTGTATAGATCTCACAATGGTATCCCTCAGCCTAATCAACAAAGTAGAGGAATGGACCATCAAACCCAACGCCCTCTCAGATCACAATACCATTTCCTTCACTATCAGAACCTTTTCCCCAGCAGTGTGCAGTAAAATAACCGAGAAGATCACAATCAACTGGGAAATCATGCAATCAAAGCTCGAGGAACTGATAAGAAGAAATCCTGCATTACTTATCCCAGCAAGGAACCAGGCTGAACTAAATGCTAAAATGCAGCTCCTATATGACCTGATGGACGAGGCCAAGGAAGCAGCTACCACCAAAGTCACCTTCAATCAGAGGCTTGACCAGAAGACTTGGTTTGGGAAGGAGCTCAACAATAAGAAAAGAAAGCTTAACGAAATGCACCATATTTCATTCGCGGACCCAGAAGTGCTTCCCAGGGTTAAAAGACTCAGACTAGAGTACAAAGAAGATAGAACTTTCTACAAAAACAATTCTCTCACAAATTTTTGTAGCCAAGCCAATGATTCACAAGGGATTCACCTGATGAAAAGGATGGGTGTCCCCAGAGACCCCCGGACCTTACCTTCAATCATTGAAAACGGAAAGGTGATTCCAACAACTGAAGAGACCCTCAAGGTTCTATCAAACCACTTATTAGTTGGCTCTCCCAAAGCCAGAGATCCGGCACCACCCATCAAATCACCACACGGGACCACCCTAGGCCAAACCATTGCCACATTCAGGAGGGCTGACACCATCTTTAGTACCCAACGTGTCACGGCAGTAATCCAGATGGTGAAACTAAAAGCATCAGAAGGACCAGACAACACCAATTATCAAACGCTTGCAAGAATCTGGCCAACCATTATACTACCCATCCAACAAATCTTCAAAGATTGTGTCATTTTGCAATGTGTTCCAGACACCTGGCTCAAAGCAAAAGGAATTCTGCTCCCTAAACCAGGAAAGCCAAAAGACAAGAAGACTAGCTACAGAATCATCTCTCTAATGTGCTGCCTGATGAAGATCTATGAACGGCTAATTTTATGGCATGCAGAGTTCGACCTGGGTATGGACAAAAACCTAGCAGATGAACAGCTTGGATTTAGAAAGGGGAAGTCGACCAGCCTGGCAGTATTGAAGGTTGTTCATCGTGTACAGGAGGCCTTCAATAACCAGAATTACTGTCTGGGGTTATTCATTGATTTTTCGCGGGCGTTTGATACTGTCTCACCCTCCCTGATCATTACTTCTCTAGCGGATCTCGGCATGCCGGCAGACATTCTGGGGTCCCTGGAGTTTTTCTACCAGCATAGGGAGGTTACTCTGAATCTGGGTGGGCATAGCATTACCATGTGTGGGCTGGAGGGCACACCAGCCGGGGGAGTGTCTTCGCCCTTTTGTTGGAACGCCGCCACAAAAGAGCTAGTGGTAGAGCTGAACACCCTAGAGTTTACGCTGTCCTGGGCAGATGACATGGTATCCCTGATAGAAGACAGTACAATTAGAGGCTGCATGGGACGTGCTCAGAAGATCATTGATGAGATGCTGGAATGGAGTGCAGTAAGCGGTGTGCAACTAAACTATGAGAAAACGAAGTGGGTACTCTTTTCCAGAAAGCAACGCAAGAACTGCATCACACCAGAAGGAGTCACCATTTTAGTCGGTTCTAACCCTCTGGAGAGAGTCGAACAGATTCGTTACCTAGGCATTATCCTACACGAGCGCCTTAAATGGTCACCACACCTGGAGAAAGTTAAACGGGATACGCAAGCTCTGCTCCACAACCTGATCAAACTGGGTAACCAAAACTGGGGATGTAGCAGCCAAGTTAACCGCAGGCTATACCTAAGTGTTATTGCTCCCAAGGCACTGTACGGCTCACTAGTATGGGCCGACAGCCTACGGACACTAGAGAAAACGCTTGACCGGATATCCGCCCAAGCAAGTAAAGCAACACTAGGAGCAGGTAAGACTGCTCCCAATCTCCAATGTATGGTATTAGCTGGTATTCCCCCTCTGAGCATAGCAGCCAAGAGCAGAGCGACTATGGAAGCAGCGAAGCTACTACCTTCGAGACATCTAGACATCAAGAAACAGCACCATCCAAACTTCGACAGGAAGTTCTTCGTGCACATCGATGACGGATCCCAGTCGCTAGCAGAGAGTCATTGTGCAGAGCATGGCTACACTGAAATCTACACGGATGGGTCGGTGTTCAATAGCCAGAAAGGAGCAGATAATGTAGGGTGTGCCTGGGTAAGATTTACTAGAGGTTCAGAGGTACGCATCTCATCTCGCAAACTCAGCTCAGGCTCCACAATATTCCAAGCTGAGGTACAAGCCTTAGCCGAAGCAGCAACAGCAGAGATTTTGATGAAACCTCCTACTCACAAGATAGTTTGCTTCTTTTCAGACAGCCAAGCGGCTTTATATGCCCTGAGCCAGCCTATGATACACAGCAACCTAGTAGCCAGTACAGCAGACACCCTGAATCGGCTCAGCAACCTCCTTGATAACCCAGTAAGGATTTATTGGGTACGTGGACACAACGGGTGCTATGGAAATGAATTGGCTGACAAAGCAGCTAAAGAGGCGGCGCTTTCAGACGAATCTCCGCTGCAACTTCCCCTCCCGCTTGCTACTGTAAAACTGAATATTCATAAAAACTCCAAAAACATGTTCAAAGACAGATTTGCAAAGTTACCAGCCAGCACCAACAAGCTGAGACATCTGGCTCTCCGGTTTCACAGCCTCCCATCCAACTTACCGGGAAAAGGAGCACGACAAGTTTCAACCATTCTCAACAACAGGGCGCCCTTGAGGACAGGCCTCACTTACAATAATGTGAGCGGGATCTGCCAGAGGTGTGATCTGGGTGAAGAAGAGGACAATTATCACTTTTTGGGTGTCTGTCCCGGACTTTCAGTTTTACGTCTTAAATTTCTAGGAGCCCCCGCGCTTTCCGTGCATAACCTAGGTCTTTTAGCCCCTACCGCTATCTCATGTTTTATCACGTCTTCTAAAATTTTCAGTTCTCCGGGTTCCTAACGGGTTTTGTTTGTTCTTTCCCCCATTTTCTTTCAGTATTGCTGCCATGTTGATGTACATAGTTTCATTTTCAGATTCCCCTTCTCATATATGAGTGTTTTATCCTTTGCTTCCCCTTAACCTCCTCTCGATCCTTTCCCCTCCGCCCTCCACCTCATCTTACCACTGGGGAAGGTGGACCGTGCCACGGTGCAAATTACACTGTTGCACTGCCCATCTACAAAAAGTCGGTCATACCATGCAAGTCTAATCAGCCAACACATACCGCAGCAGTCTGCGTTCAGCACCAACCATGCACCCACGTCACCTACCCGGCTTATTCTTCTTTATGGCCACTCTGACCCCGGGAGAGAGGATTACTTATTCCAACTGCGTTGCATCAACTAATGGGGTTATGAGGGATTGGGGCCAGTACTGGTAGTTGTTGAGGGAGGGTTGGTGTGGGTCGGGTGCTGTTGTTTAGTTGATCGCAGTGGGGTTGCCTCCTGGCACAGTTACCCTCTCTCCCTGCCTCGTTCTCTCTCTCTCTCTCTCTCTCTCTCTCTCTCTCTCTCTCTCTCTCTCTCTCTCTCTCTCTCTCTCTCTCTCTCTCTCTCTCTCTCTCTCTCTCTCTCTCTCTCTCTCTCTCTCTCTCTCTCTCTCTCTCTCTCTCTCTCTCTCTCTTTCTCGCTATCGACAGACTGACAATCTGCTGATGGGAGCCAGCCATCCTTTCTCTGCCTATCTTTATCTATCCCTCTCCCTTTTCTCTATTATTTTACTCTTACCCTGGAGCAGCTCATCATCTCTCACGAACATACCATACCGCACGAACAGCACACGGCTATCACTACCGTCTCACACACGAACATATACATGCTTGATCACGAACATTCTGTGTTGACCCTTCCTTCCACACCCCTGCTAAATCATGGTGCGAGACCGTGCCTCTAAGTTGTCGTCATATGCTACGTCAAGAAGTCCAGTTGACTACATACTGCAAGCTTTACTGTCAGTGATTGGGCAACAGAATTGCATAGAGAACCAGAGATTAGGTGCTCGCAGTATACGGTTAATACCGGTTTCAACTGGATGGCTGCAGAGATGATATCCGTCAAACTCCACCTCACATGTATGTTATATAGACGCTGTCAGACTTAGCCCGCCTGACCTGCCTTCGTGATTGAAGCAAATAGGGTCAGGCAACTGCCTGACAGGGTTCACATGATGAGGTGGGGGTGACAGATATAGGAACGATTAAGTCATGAAAAAAAAAAAAAAAAAAAAAAACTCTATCGCTTCCCTACGGCCTACCTCCCAGTAGCATTATTTTAACAATACAAAAGTGACATAGATAATTCAGATCAGAGAAAGTTTATCCGTGCTCAAATCACACCAAATCACACCAAACAAAACATTGACACCCCACACATGCACAAACACCCAAATCAAACACAACAAAACATTGACACACATGCACAAACACCCAATGCACATCTGTATACCGGGTATTTCCCTCAGCCCACACAACAGAACCTAGCACCATGCATTGCACCTCGACTGCTCTACAAAAAGGGGAGGGGGGATGAATACAAATAGGTAGGGGAGGGTGAATGAATACAAAAATGAAAAGGGGGGGGGGGGGGTGAACGGATACAAAATTGGGAGGGAAGGGTAGAACGCCGCCATTGCTTGGGGGTACAAAATGCTAAAACGTCGAAAAGAAGTTACAAAGAGTGCTAAAAAACAGCAACCCACCTCTGAGTTTCAATTGAACAGTTCTGCACTACTCGTTTCAGGACAAGAGCAAGATCCTCCGCTACGGGGGTGTCATCACGGGGTTCAGACAGGGTGGGTGTTCGGCACTCCAGGGTAGAGAGGGATACCATACATGCTGAGATCTCATCCATCTGACCCTGAATACAGAGGAAGAGGGTTGGAATTATTAACAAAGGTTAGTTTCAAAACAAATTATGGAATTTGGTCAACTAATAAATGTTGGTGTCCCAAAACATCGGTAGCTAGATACGAATCTATAAAACCGAGAAGCAGCCCCCCCCCCTTCTAGGATATTGAGTGTAAAGTGTCACACTTCTTTCGAAGCTTTGCCGTTATCCTGTGAGGTCATGAGAGTGTATAACGTAACTTACAGCCCAACAAGATCAACATCTGATGCAGCATGATGTTGCAACCCACTTATTATACCCCCCCTCTCTTTGAACATATGATTCTTTTGTCCCTTTGTATTTTCACTATGTCCCTTTGTATTTTCACTGTATCTAAATTCTCTTGGTTGCACCATCACTTTAAAAACGGGATAATAACGTCGCAATGTGCTCCTGAGTTATGTAGAAAAGGGTGGGGTACTGTTCGTTCAGTTTGAGTAGATTATTGATGACATTGGAATAATTGTGATAGTATCAATGTCTCACAGCATTTAGCATGCTACCACTATCAGTGATAGCAAGCTGTCTTTGTGTGCCATAGCAACCTGCAACGGCCCTATAATATGCCCTAGCAACGGCCGGGTTTAACCCAATATTCGCACATAAGTGTATGAGTAAAACTGGGCTCATAAGTCCCATATTGATTTGTGTCTATCAAAGAGGAGATGAACGTTGGCCAAGCTTGCCTTTAGATCTATATAGGGAACAAAGTAGGATGCTACCTTGGTAGAAGTCTACAGACAAATTCAGAGTAGATACACCCAGCACGGAAATATACAGACGAAGGAAAGCAGAGCTGCAATTTATACACAGCAAACGTAGGCAGTACAAGCTAGATATAGCATGTCTCTCACTCTACTCTCTCTCTCTCTCTCTCTCTCTCTCTCTCTTTCTCTTCTGCATTCTCTCCTTACCTCACAGTAACGCTCGCAATTAGCTACACGCATCACCATGAGATTGGTTTGGAAGCGAGAGAGGAGACGCAGGGAAGTGCATAGACACTTCATACAGACAAACAGATACACACGCACACACACAAACAAACAAACACACACGTTAGCCCCAAGAACTACGAGAATAAACAGAAAAAGGGGCGTTATTGGCCTAATACAACTGCAATCTTTGGCATATCTCCAGTAAGTTTTGTGATCAGGAAAAGAGGTCGAAGAAGGTCTCGACTTGGCCCTGGTTGTCATACTAGATGACACCTACTGCACCTTCTTGCACACATTGCAGCCTTCGAGTCGGTTCGGAGAGGACAGCGAGACAAGCTGCCTTGCTGGAGCTGCTTCTACAGCTCTCCCCTGTAGTGTATGTGCACTATTGCGGTAAAACCACACACACTTACACACACACAGCTTGCATATTTTGTAGCTGCCATGTGATATGATAGTTTGCATCCGGCAACAAAGCTGCCCCAGACTAACCCCCCAACCTCCCCCTCATATCAGACAAACTAGTGAATGAGTAAACTTTCCGCAAACATTGACAACTAGTGAATGAGTAAAATCTCTTTCTATAAACATTGACAGTGATGTTAATGTAGTTTCTGAAATGACACCTGTTGGCCAGTCATCTCGTGATGAAACAGTCCTAGGTATCATGTGTTAAAATTCTATGTAATCTCGTTCATAGTAGAATATAATTTCTGTTCAGAGAATCGGATAGTCAGAGACGATCATTGGTGCAGTGTCAATATATCTGTGTAAAACACTGGAAGTTGAATATTGTGAATGCAATGGTTCTTCGATTGTTAATGAAATGAATCGAAGGGGACAGGGGTGACACTTCTATGCCTGGTACGATAATACACTTTGTGTTTGTATAAGCTAGCTTACGATTGAACAGCTAAGCTATTTTGGACATGAGACATATTAAACATATCAATGTTTGTTTTGTTCGGAGAGATCAGGGTCGAACAAATCAATGATACGTCATACGATAACAGACCGATTGAATAATAACAGAAATGACAGGAACCGACCGAATCAGGAAAATACTGGTCCCTGAATGGCTGATAACCAGTCACGTGACCTAAATAACGAGTTCTGATTGGTTGTTTACTTGTGTCGGTCGGTTGCTGTTAAATGACTCACATTAAGTTCCATGGTAGGGGTCTCAGGGGCACTGGAGCCTCCGCTGTACTCTGACAAAACCTGCTGGTCCTCGACCACTACAACTGACTCATTCTGAGAAGAGTGGAGATCACTTGTTATGTTCTAACCCTCCTTTACATTTGTAAAAGAGGTTTTCCGGGCGGGGTGCGGGAAACAGGGTGGAGCTATACAAGATATTGGATACAGTCGAAGTGAAAGAGTATTCAACTAAGCATGTTTCCATATATTCACACTCACAGAATTGTGGGGTTAGTTCTCTATAATTTACCATTGTAGACGCATTGCAGCTATTGGTTGGTTGGGTCTCCTCCTCTAGTCCCTCACCCTCATCCACCACTTGTTCAACCTCCGCCGTAACTTCTGTTTCTTTCTGCTCTGTTGGTTCCTCTATTGTCGACTCCTAAGATGTTAGATGTCAAATGTCTGTCTCCTAGAAATTAGAAAATATCGGAGAACTGGATATCACAAACCTCAGCAAAATCTAGTTTCTGGGCGATCTTTTCAATTCCTTCGCTATCTGAGTCTACATCGTTGGTGTTCAATGTCGCAGATAACAGACTGTTCATTCCTGAATTTAGTTTGCGGCGTTAAACAATCAAAATGTTTGAAGACCTGGATGAAAAGACGTTTGTGGCGGTCGAAGCTATTGTGTCTCCTATAAGTTAACTTAAATGTAACTTTTTATATACTTCCCTAACTAAAGTGCGTTTCAAACGACTTGACCTGAGATTCCTGGAAATTCAGGATTTCCCCTTTGTAAATACACGCGCGATGCGCCGAATTCCAAGAATTACGGGTCAAGTCGCTTGAAACGGACTTTAATGATGGGGTTTTAGACTTTAGTTAAGGTACTCTCTGGACGTCTTGACTTTTTACTTTTAATTTTGGAAACACTTGGCATACGTTGCAGGCCCCTTATAATATAATATAAGGGGCCTGGAGGGAATACCGCGCTAGGGGGGAATACATAATCAATCATATCTCCGGTTCCAGATAAGGTACAGAAATCGTTTTGGTAGCGTTGGAAAGAGGAAGATAACAGCTTTCAAATGCAACCGGTTTCAGGTCTCTATCTTATCAGGAACAGGAGATATGAACCAAACTCCGCAAAATCGAGTGCGGTAAAATAAAAAAATTCGAGATTTTAATTCAAATTTGAAACAAAGTGTCCCTGCAGAAATCTGTGACGTCACTTTTTGAAAACAACCAATCTTTGAACGGCTATTGCTCAGCCTCCTCAAATCCAATTAACTTCTCTCAAAAACAGCAAGGTAGATAATTGTCAGATCTAACAGCTAGTGAAAGAATCAAGCAAAACGGACTTCAGGGGCCAAAGTTATAAGCACCGCCGTTTTTTCGCTCGCAAAGTTATTTTCGACCCAGCCGGGCCCGTCCTGAGCTCAGGCCAAACGCGCGCGCGGCATTCCCTTCAGTCCCCTCGTTGCGGGGGTGCGCGCATGAGGGGGCTGCAGCGCATTCCAATGGAAACACGAAACCGAAAATCAAATTTTTTGCATTCCAGATTTTGACAAAATATCCAAAATCGCTGCGCGCAAATGAACAAACTCAAGCGCGGCGTTATTTTCTAAAGGCCTTTTGCGCGCTGACGTTTTTAATTGTTGACGGTAGCGTACTTTTGACATGCGCATGTTTGCGCGCGTGCGGTTTGTAGCGCTTTTGTCGGAACAGAGAACCATGGTGATGGCTCGATTTGCGGAATTGGAATTGGATCTCGCAGCGAAGTTTTAACTCGCTTATTCCAAACATCTGTGATTTTGTGTCGCTTATTCCGAACACACGACCAACTTGATATACATAATAGTAAACTCTTCGGTTTTTGTAAAAGGCTAAAAATAAATAAATGTAACAAACAGAACCAGTATGTTTTCTACACCATACACATGTCACACACTGCCGTCTGAGGAATCATAATATATTCTGGAGGGTGACACAAACATGATGTGTGCCACAAAAACAATCACAATATCAACGATGTGATCTAATTGTCTGGGGTGGTTTATTATCACATAATGTTTTCCCCTGATCTTCGTCGCTCTCTGCAGATCAGATTTCCCTCCCCTATCTGGCATTTAACCCTTGAAATGTGATATCACATTCTGATATAAACCTCATCTCCTTCTTGTGTGAACTTTTTCCAGTGTAGTAGCTCACATGACGCCTAAAAATGTGGTCAAATACACACACGGACCAACAACTAATGTCTCCTAAAAATCTAAAGAACATGCTTTGGTTAAAGATGGGATTTGCTCGGACTATCTGGACACACTTGAGTAAAACACGACTCATGTAAGGGCTGATCACAGCACATAAGATATGGTACTGGTAGAGTTTGAGATAGTTTTTCATTGTTCAAAAAGAAGGGGAATGGTCACGGAAGTGTCAGGTATAATAGTTCTGCACACTGCAGTCTGCACACTAGAGAGCTGTTAACTGTGCTTTAATAACAGTTAGGTGTGAACAAAAGAGTCAGGTCGGTAGGGCTGCTTAGTAATGCTCGGCAAGGAACTCTTTCTTTGGTCCTTGCTGCAATGCCCGGCCCTACCTGCTCGAATCTTCTTCTCAGCTGCAACGGGAACCCTTGTCAGCGCTGCTGGACTGGCTCTTGCTAGCGGGTCACTCGTCCGGCGGGTCTTGTCTGTACTGGGTGATGCTCGAACTGGTCGAGATGATGATGATGAGGGGTTGCTGGCCGCTCTGGTGCGTGAGTTAGGTCGAGCCTTGACGACTGGGGAGCTAACTTGAGGCCGTGATAGGAGGGAGGAGTTGTCGATTGAGCGGCGGCGTTGTTCGTTCCGTAGTTTCACCATTGGTTTGATAGGAGGGGAGGAGGATGGGTAGGATGATGTTGAGGGTGGGGTGTTTGTAACAAACTCCCCACTATAGTCCACTTCTTCGAAAAGACGAGGGAAGGTGGGCGAGGGGGCGGACACACAGGACATAACGCTATCACAGCGAGTATCCAGAAACCGGCCCTCGGACCTGACATCCATCAGGGTTGGGATATCGAACATTGACTTGGGTACAGAGCCACTGTAGCTGTCACCCCCAGAGCTCACAACGCACGTGCTAGACGAGGTGGCCACGTGGTGAGGTGTTGAAGTGGTCGGACTGGTATGGTGGTGATGGTCTTGAAGGGAGGACAGAATGCTGTCTAGTGTCTCGTCCATCTCAAACTCATGGACAGGAGGGGCTGGTTCGATGATAGTTGGAGGGGGAGGTGGTGGTGGATCCTCGTCCATTCCCGATACAATGCAGATTGTACGGTTTATCTGGTGCTTTCGTGGCTCCTGAGGGGAGGGAGTGTGGCGTTAGAAAGAGATGGGGATGTGGTTAGAAAGAGATGTGGTAAGATATGGGTGGGACAGATTGGGAGGTAAGGACGGGGATCGGGATAGTTTAGGAGAGTTAATTTCCGAGGAAGTTGGCTGTGAGGTAAACGTGCTCTGTATAACTCTGTTACTACGGATTTGTTAAGTAGTCAAAACTAAGAGAAGCACGTGCCAAGATAAAATATCTCGTTACGGAGAACTCGAAAACGTGACTTGTTCTTTACGTTTGCTTTGTGAACAGTGCAAGAATAAACTAGAGAGAATGGAAGAAAGAGAGAGAGAGAGAGAGAGAGAGAGAGAGAGAGAGAGAGAGAGAGAGAGAGAGAGAGAGAGAGAGAGAGAGAGAGAGAGAGGAGAGAGAGAGAGGAGAGAGAGAGGAGAGGAGAGAGAGAGAGATAGAGAGGAGAGAAGGAGAGAGAGAGAGAGAGCTCTTCTCTAGCGATAATCTCTCTCCTCTTCTTCTCTCTCTCTCTCGGCTCTTCTCTCGCGCTCTTCATGCCTCTCGCTCTCTCTCTCTCTATCTCTTCTCTCTTTCTCTATTTCTCTCGGTCTCCCTCTATCTCTAAGCTTTAAAAAAACCCCTCAAAATTTGTTTCGGAGAGACAAGATGGTTTTTAAAAGCGTACCAGTACTTGGTCGACTATGACTTGACAAGCAAATAAAGGCGGAGAGAGAAGGCACAAGATCTTTCTCTCACTCCGTCTCTATTTTTTCTTCTCTCTCTCTCTCACACACACACTCATTCTCACCTGCGAGCTGGATTTACTAGAGCTGGATCTCCAGCACGATGGCATCTTGCCATCAGGGAAGAAGTCCATCAAGATTCGATATCGAGGTCGGTCAATGGGATGTCTCCGTCGGATCGAACACTCTCGCTTTCGTTTTAGGACGGGATCAAGTGCACGGAATTCGTCAACCATATCAGGGCACTGATGGGGAAGAAAGATTAGGTTTATTGTTTGTAACCCTAGCTGCAGTAACAGTAAAGAGAGCAACGTGTTGGTTGGTTTAGAATCTGTTTAACCACTCTATAACTCCCCATCCCACATCTCGAATCTCGATCTAGCAATCTTGCTATTGATCATGATGAACCACGCCCTATTTACAGCTCAGTCTGATCACGTATGTAAACTATATTGACGTATGTTGACTGAATTGCTTAGTAAAAAAGAGCTGTTTATTCAGCTTCTCTGCACGCGAGATGGACAAGTCGATATATACATGATCCAATCATACATATATTTCTCAGAATATATCCGGGGATACTATTTTTGGTGCATCGGTTAGAAGTTGTAATATGATTTAGTGTGTTGCTCAAAATACACAGTCTCCATGGCAACTTTGGCCTTCGTCCAAATAATGGGCAGTAGTAAGACCTATTGTTTACTGGGAGAGACTCGAGGGATAAAAGTGATATAGGTGGTACCGTGAGGGGCATGTCTATAATACCCTCCTCACCCCTATTGTCTGAGTTTTTAACACTTCTCAGCAGCTCCAAAAAGAAAGGAGCTGCTCCATTTATTCAGCTTAGCGGACTTTCCCTTTTTATATTTACACCTACATCTATATTATATTAACCCTAGTCTCCCTCTAACACAGGCCACCCTAATCTCCCAGATCACCTTTAAAAACTCACGGCATTTAGAACTTGTGTGGAACTCCCTATTTAAACCTATCCTAGCCCCATTCCCCGTTTCTATTCTTTCCCTGCCCCTCGACATACCGTTATTCTAATCCAGTCAAGGGAAGATCGGAAGGTATTGGCATCCCTCAGGGTCATACTGGCACTACCAACCTCCACGAGCATTGTCGCACAATCGTACCTGGGTCATGAAGAGGGGTGGGGATTAGTGGAGACAATAGGAGAAGGGATAGAAGATAATAGGAACACGTGATAAAATTGAAACAAAAGAAACGTGATTAGAAAAACTGTGCTGGGAGAGAGCCAAATATCGGGGGCCCTGATTCGGGGGCCCACTCGGTGCATTTTGCAATAGAGATAGAGGAAAAGAGAGGGTGAGAGAGGGATAGAAAGAAAGATAGAGAGAGACTGAATATTTGGGCAATTGTGTTTTCGTTATCATGGTTTCCGTTTACAGATGGAACGGAAATTACGCTGCAAAAAAGGTGAGCTGCCAGGAATTGAAAACCAACTTGCGTGTATGCCGGGCCGGGAGGTCTGTAAAATTCCATGCATACAGAGAGAAAGGGGGCACTAAACTTTTATCATTGGTGAAAGTAGGTATTATATCTAGGATTGCAGATTGGTACACCTATTCGCAAAAAAGGGTCTGAGATAGTCAAGGTAGGGGAGAAAAAAACGCAAAAAGGAAGAATAAAAAAGAGACGGGGAGGGGGCCGGGGGAGGGGTAATCTTCTTACCTTCCCATTTTAGCTGCTAGGATAAGAGCAGTGTTTCCAACAAAGTTCCTTTTGTCTATAGGGAAGTTAACCACGAGGAAGTACCCCACAATGTGTGCTACAATGTCTACTGATCCAGCACTCACGGCGTACATCAGGGGTGTGTTACCTGTGGGGACGGGAGAGGTTAGAAGGGTGATAGGTGGGAGAGAGAAGGGTGATCTGAGATTTTGGATGGGTTAGAAGGGGCGTGTTACCTGTGTAGGGATGTGAGAGGTGAGGGCCAGGGAAGGGTGATCTGGGGAGGAACTGGGTGTCATTTTTGTAAAGTTAGTACGTGAAAATAGGGAGATATGGGGAGGAGTAGTGTAAGTTGTGATATCGTATCATTTTGCATATCAGGATCGACTGTCGAGTATCAGTCGGGCATTGTTTTCTTTTGAAAATCCAGAGCACAATGAATCAGTCAGCTATGCAAAGGAAAGGAGATAGACTGACTATTTTAATTTTCATGTATTGTCTGAGCAAGTCTTTCGATCCCAGAAAGCATGAACGAACATTAAAATGCAAGATCTTCTCCGGCCAGTTACCGGAGGTTACGTCCACACGGTAGCTCCCCCTCTCTCTCTCACTCTGGTATTTTTTGTTTAACATGCGGATTGCGCATACAAGCCATGCATATAGCCGTGCATAACACATTTGTGAAGAAATATGGAGAGAGGACAGTGCAGAGGCACATCGAGAAAGGCAGAGAGAAAGGCAGGGAGATAGGGAGAGAGAGGGAGAAATGCAGGGAGATAGGGAGAGGAAAGTGCACCTTGTCATATTATGGCCTTAGGCTACTCCCCTGCTCTATACGATAGGACACTATGCAGCTTGTCAAAATTAACGAGCCAGTGCTTATATGAGGGAGAGGGAGAGGAGAGGAGGGAGAAAGAGAGAGAGAGAGAGAGAGAGAGAGAGAGAGAGAGAGAGAGAGAGAGAGAGAGAGAGAGAGAGAGAGAGAGAGAGAGATAGAGAGAGAGAGATAGTCAGATAGAAGAAATAGAGACATGCTATGACACAGCTGTACAGGTGCGGGGTGCCTAAAAGGTATAGCTTTCGGTCTCCCTCTCTCTCTCCAGCGACATGCCCTACCTCAGCACACTCGTACACCTGTTCCAACACCCATCTCCGGCCCTAACCT
This sequence comes from Hormiphora californensis, assembly GCA_020137815.1. Taxonomy (NCBI): domain Eukaryota; kingdom Metazoa; phylum Ctenophora; class Tentaculata; order Cydippida; family Pleurobrachiidae; genus Hormiphora; species Hormiphora californensis. Next base: position 5,524,863 of record CM035355.1, on the reverse strand, counting down.
ACTATTATCCATGACCCCCGTCCCACCCTGAATCATGTTGCAACCCCCCACCATAATACACCCTACCTGGATTTAATAGTAGCACAGACATCATTCCTCTCCAGCTCTCATGGGACTAGGAGGGCAGTAATGCCTTATGATTTTACCTTTTACATCCTCGATGGTGGGGTCAGCATCACATTTTGTTATCAGAACATCCACCATCGTCTCATTACCCCTCTCCGCCACATAGCTCAGAGTGGTCCGACCGTATTTGTCCTGGGAAAATGTAAGATGAGCTCTGTTCTATTACTATAATAATATAATCCTAGAAAACAAGATTCATATGGGAAAATGTAAATTAATCTGAGGTCTCTCCTTTTGAATCAAAACAATACAATAATAATGGTCAATGGTGTATTCATTGTGGTATTGTGTATGTTACGTTTGAGTGTGATTGATGCTGTTCCCCCTACTTTGAGGGATGATGTAAGTAAAGCTTTACTTTATAAAGTGGTAGATGAAATCAGAAACACGATAAAACCAATGAATTGGAAACCCTCTTTCCCTGTCATGCTTGCAAAATACCAGTTCCCAGGGAACTTCATCTTTCGATCTCTCTCGCTTTTCTCTCTTTTCTCTCTACTTCTTGCTTACTTGCCCCGATATTGTTTCATACATGCATTGGCAGCCCTTTGGAAAGAGGCCAGCTGCAAGCAGTGTACAGACAAGAGGTATATAGAAGGAAAAAGAGAGAGAGAGAGAAAGAGAGAGACAGAGAGAGAGAGAGAGAGAGAGAGAGAGAGAGAGAGAGAGAGAAGAGAGAGAGAGAGAGAGAGAGAGAGAGAGAGAGAGAGAGAGAGAGAGAGAGAGAGAGAGACAGAGACAGAGAGAGAGAGAGTGAGAAAAGTAGAGAAAGAGAGACAGGGAGAAATAAAAGAGAGCGGAAAGGCGAGACGAGAGAAATGAATTAAGGGACGGCTAAGGTGGTTCCTAAGAAATAGGGAGGAGGATCAATAGGGTGGGGGTGTGTTTATTGCATGGAAAGAGGTATTCGTGACTTGGAACATGTGAAGAACTAACTATAACTACATCATCACGCATTATAGCCAGGAATAGTGAACACAATCCTCCATTATTCCAACCCAATCTAGCGGGTAATACGATCTCCGCCCCATGAATAATTTTACGCATATTTTAGGACCTGAAGTTTAGGTATCTTAGATGGCTTATTTCCAGATATTTATATAGTGGGAGAGAGAAGCCGTGACCTTGAAGAGAGAGAAAGAGGAAAGTGGAATGTGGTCTCAAGAAAACAATCCTAATTCAAATAGGAGCTTGTCGGGAAATACCGAGAGAGAGAGATAGGGAGGGCCGAGGGGTGGCCGTGGGGCGGGGGGTTGAAAAAGAGAGAAAGAGGCAATTTTTGTCTGTTCTATCTCTCGTCCTAGTCACAGCAAGGCTACAGCTCAGCAACCGTGACTCGATTCATACAATTATCACTCGATAGCCTTCAAAGCCATTCAGTTTCGTCCCTGTTTTCGCTAGTTTGGCTAGGTACAAATGAGTTTAGGGATCATTATAATTTGTCAGTACAGATCCTATCACATGATTCGTTGAGAAAATACTTTTTACGTCAGATTACAAAAATATATCCCAGGATCTATTGAATGACCCATTTCGTCATTTCAGGGAATGAATTGGTCACATCTAGGTGGTGAGGTATCTAGGCAACATAATTAGGGTCGAGAGTAGGGAAACTAAGGGGTAAATAATTTGCGGAGATCGTAATATTTCATGTAATTTACGCATCGTAGGGTACTTAGGAAGCAAGAGAAGATTTAGGAGAGGGAAAGAGAGGTAAATTATAGAGGGAAAGAGAGGGAAAGAGAGGGAAAGAGAGGGAAAGAAATCGAAATTATAGAGGGAAAGGGAGAAAACGTCACATATTTTGATACTCTCTGCTCCAGGCAATAAGGACTCCCACGCACTGTGGGGGTAACTACACACACGTCATATATGTTGACCCCTGGAACCAGCAGTTTAGATAAGAAGTGGGAGGGAGGGTGGGAGGTGGGATGGAGGGCGGAAAAGATAAAATCTTGCAAAGGGCATAAATTATCCTACTGATAGGGGCTTTGGTAGACCATGATTGTGAATTGTGATTAGATTGAGGTCCTCAAAAACTCCCACCCATATGAATTCTCAACTTGTCTGATCACCACCCCCTCGGTTGTTATATTCTAACCCTACTTTAGCTCGCGAAAAGGGGGTCGAGCTAGGCAACCATTCGGCCCTCCCTTCAAACAGGTCAGTATTACGAACAAATCCCAACCAACACGGAAATAAAAACTAGCACCCTTTACCCTAACCAGCAGGGGGGCCCAACCAGCAGCAATTACCTGAAAATTAATATCAGCACCTCTTTTCAACAGATACTTGATGCACTTCTCTGCCTCTACGGTGGGTAAGGAACAACATTTTAGCATTGGTGTCTCATGCTCCTCAGTCACATAGTGAACGTCTGCCCCTGCATCTATACTCGTTTTGATGTAGTTTAGTTTACCTGGCAGGGGAGGGAGATATATTTTAAATGGAGATAAGTTCAGACAGATCTTGTTGAGTAATGGGTGGAACTCAACAGATCAATAATATATATGTTAGTTAAATCTTTAGCTCTCGTAGAAAAGCTACCGTTCAGATCTATGAAACTATATCAAGACTTCAGAGTTGGTATACTGGTAGATCACTTAGTCCTAATCGGTTGTCGAAAACATCAATTACCTCATCTCTCGCTATTTAGATCTATAAATCTCTCTAACTTTCAATCTCTCTTTCGTGTTTTTATCCGATCGATTAGTGCGGTTTAATATTGCCGATACTTTCAATCGCGAGGTACACACAACGAACCACACAAAAACAAAAGTAAGAAACCGTCTCATTATCTCCTGCGAACGGGGCGAGGGTGGGGTTCCTGAGGGGGTTCCCACATGCCAGATCGGGTACCTATACTACAGTAGTCTTACTCCGTACCCAAATACAACATAAAATTCAAGCAACTTACCCCGTACCCCATACCCAAAAACAAAAGTAAATATTAACTTACCATTTGCACACGCCTCTAGCAGTACAACATTGTTCCTATGAGCTGCCTTCTTGGTGGCAGTGATGAGCTTATTAAAACTCTCCCTGGCTCCCCCCGTTCCACTTCCTCCTCCAGCCCCACTTCCCGCTCCTTCCGTGGTGGGATGCTTAACCATAACTCGCCCAAACACTCTCCATTTTCAGTTAATCTATATATTCAGTTTGTCTTGTATTGCTAAAGGGAATAAGATGGGTTAGTACTATCGGTAGGAGCACAGCTTGACTAGAGAATGTTAGGTCTGGGGAATCAAGAGAAGGTTTCAAAATAAATACGAATTCTAACACGAGTTACAACACAAGTGAAAATACTACGTCGTAATACTCCTACAACATGCATAGGTCACCCGTGATAGTACATAACGACTCTCTTTTTATTACCAAAATAGATAGAGAACACTGGAGAAAGTTCCATGATACAGTTATTGACTCTCTAGCTCTTTTTATTACCAAAATAGAGATTAGAGAACACTGGAGAAAGTTCCAGAAGAGTCTGTAGAGCACAGATAATGTTCGATAACAGTTAATGCCGAGATATAAATTATAAAATAATATTCAAATAATATTCAAGGAAATGAACATACCAACCATAAGTAGTATAATAATTACTTTTAGTATAATAATTAGAAACTACTGTAACTCGGCCAAGGAGAGAGCAACGCAATAAAACTATTGCTAATAATGGCTACTCGGCCAGTATTCCATATATTGTACTCACTACTCACTAATGTAAATCTCTCTCTTCTCTCGAGTACTAAAGTACTAGGATATCAAGTAGAGAAAAGTATGGCAGCCCTCAATTGTAGGACACGTATCAGATGAGATATTCAGCATGACATAAAAACATATTATTTTTTGGCTAAAATGCTCCGCAGAACTGGATCGCAATTCCAAGAATTAAGAGAGAGCCTCATTGTCCTTCTTCTCTCCTCAAATTGTATTACAAGCAAAGGTACTGTGTTGAGCAATAGTGACCGGTCTGAGGGAAACCACGAGAGAGCTGACTATACGCACTGTATGCTTGTTCAGGTAGTTTTAAAGTGCTTGTCAGCCCTCTCTCTCTCTCGTTTTCTCGTTTTCTCTCCCCTCTCTCGTTTTCTCTCTCTCTTCCTTTCCCTCTCTATTTTTCTCGGTCCCCCTCTCTTCCGCGGAAATAAAACATGAAGTTGTACACAATAACTTTTAGTTTTTACGTGCATGATATCCAGAGTTAGGAAAGTAAACTATCGTCTACCAATTATGATACCAATGAACTATGATCAATGACTTGTTTACCAATGACCACCATTTCGACTGGCATTCTATTCAGAAAGTACTACATCTTACTTTTAGCAACAACAAGAGGTCTATTGTACAACGTCCAAGTCAAAGAGAGCGGGCATGTGCTGTATTCTGCATCCTAAAAGTAATTAATTATAGTTACTCTATATAGGGCAGAACTATACTACTATAGTATCTTACAATCTAATTTTATCTCTCTCTCTCTCTCTCTCTCTCTCTCTCTCTCTCTTTCTCTCTCCATCTCCCTCTCTCTCTCCCTCTCTCTCTCTCTATCTCCATCTCTCTCCCTCTCGCTCTCTCTATCTCCATCTCTCTATGACTGCTTTGTGGGGGGCCTCCCATGGTCTTCTCTGAGAAAAAAAGGCCAAACCCTAAAGGCCCTAGGCGTCAAGGCCATACGTCTTCTTCAGAGATACTGTGGGCGCCCTATTTCTCTCTTTCTATCATTACTCTTCTACACTAGTATCATCACAATTCTTGTATAGGCGTATATCGTTGCCAACTCAAAAGTCAAAGAGCAGTGGGGCGGCGCCAGATTCAAAACAGAGAGCATTGATTGTTACGCATCAGGTCACAAGGAATGCACGCCTAAAATAGCAACACGACAATTCGGTTGAGATCATATTTTACGTCTCATCATTCATCAAGCATAGCCTGCCAATATATGGAGGTATCTACCAGCAGCCCTAGTTATACATGAGGGCACTGGGCAGGTGCTAGAAAGTACTGGAAAATTTATCCAAATTCGATGAATGGAAGGAAATCGAAGTGTTGGTAGTGAATAAAAGAGAGATAGAACAATGAGGAACATACAGATAGAGGGACAGATAGAACGAGAATGAGAAATAGAGAGAGTGATAGGGATAGAATGAGACACGGAAAGATAGAGGGGTAGAGAGAGATAGAGAGAGGTATAGTAAGAGGGAAAAGAGAGGAGGAGCAGGTGGCACCATGCCCATACGGCATACAGATTACAGGGCATCAGGGCCGTAGAGTTGTGATCCGACACCGTGTATTCACGTTATAGAGATGGGGGATAGAAGGGGGTGGAAGGAACATACAAAGTACTGTTGAATCGAGATAATAACCCGCCCCACTCTATAAATATAATATACTGCATATCAAATTATAAAATACAGTTCGTTATTTAAACAGTGCCGACAATGACGAAAATTCTGGATAGGTTCTCCATGCTTGCGATTAAAGCTTTACACTCGATTTAGAGACAAGTACCAGATGGTGTAAAATATAACTGACGGGCCGACAGGGATAAGTCACAAGACCCCTCTCCGAGTCAGAGTTGTAGGTAATCTTTAAAGGGGCCCTTTTAAAGAGGGATACACAGCAGCTGGGGTCATACGAGCTCACTAACATTCAAGACTGCTCAAATTGAGCAGCATTTAAATGATGCCTCGAGCTAGAATGCTCTAGAACTCACGAGCCTCGAGGAAACGAGGGTTACATTGATTTTATTTTAGTACCGCCCACTTCCAATCGACTGGCCAACACCTTGCTACAGTTTACGGTAGAATCTTGACTAGGCCCCTCTAGAAGATTCTATACTTCATTTAACGATCGTTATGTAGCAAGGAGGCCCGCGGTTCTTCTGGGTGCCGAAATAATTGTTGAAGACGTCGTTAACTAGTACCGAAGGAATCACTAGGCTTTTCCAGTGCATTTTCATTCATCGTGCTGAGGGAAGTAGAGTTTCTGTAAATAAATAAATACAGGGTAAGTAGAGTCCGATAGTTTCTGGAATCTTAAGACAGACATGGTTTGCAGTTTTTTGTCTAAACCCTTTATTTTGTGCCACGGGAGGAAAATAAAGGAATGACATGAAAGAGACTGAAGCAAGGCAAGCGTGCGGATCCAACTCCCTCTGAAGACTGACGGTGCTAGTATCAGTAATCAGTTACTACCGCTGAGTGCTGACCGTTCCGTTGAACATGTCGTTTCTTAGTTGGCGTCTACATGGGTGTACATGTCACCAGATCACCTATCGTGAATCATCTCCCTATTTTTTTCACACGTGAGGCCATGAGCGCCTCTTTAATCTTAGCTTTTTAGAGAACCTGGAAAAAAACCTCGGCAAACTGCAGGTTTCTTGAGGCAGATAACGCAGGATGGGGCATGGGCCAGCGTCACCAAGCTGTTACGATACGCTGTAGGCCCCTACCCTCTAAGATGCCTGTATTTAGGACTCTGCAGTCTGCACTGAGACCACTGAGCATAAGCAAACCAATGTGTCGACTGTCCAGTGGCGTAGCCAGGGTTTCGAGCATGGTAGTGCATTAAGAATTTGAAGTAGTGCACCTTTAATGACGGAAAATTTTACCGATTTTTGACAATCTGAGAGCAATTTTATACAATATGAAGGAGGCACAGCCCCCACGAGCAGGGTCCAGGAATTGCAAGCCCCGGTAGGGGCGTGGGGCAAAGCCCCCGGAAATTTTTCCTGATGTCTGTCAATTTTGACAATCTGAGAGCAATTTGAAAATAATAATTCGGGCAATATGACGGGGACAAAGCACCCACGAGCAGGGTCCAGGGATTACAAGCCCTGGTGGGGGCGTGGGGCAAAGCCCCCGGAAATTTTTCCTGATGTCTGTCAATTTTGACAATCTGAGAGCAATTTGAAAACAATAATTCAAGCAATATGTCGGGTATAAAGCCCCCACTAGCAGGGTCCAAGGACTGAAAGCCCAATTTTTCCCAATTTTGACAATCTGAGAGCATTTTGAAAACAATAATTCAAACAATATGAAGGAGACAAAGCAGGGTCCAGGGACAGGGTTCTGGTGGGAGCATGTGGCGAAGCCCCCCGGAAATTTTTCCCGATTTTTGTCAATTTTGACAATCTGAGAACAATCTGAACACAATCACGCAAACCAAGAAGGGTAATACACCATGGATTGCACAATCCTAGCAATTGGGTGTTGTGCTGTTATCCCATCGAGGCATGGAACGCATGGTACTGGCGATTGCTCTCTACAAACTTGTCACCTGAACCCCTCTCTTTTTCTCGTTCTTTGTGCTTTATCTCTATTTGTTTGGGATTCAGTGTCGTACATTACATCTCAAACGTTTATATCCTACCGAACTCCGAAGTAGTGCAATTTTGATCAAAATTTAGGCGTGGTAGTGCACATCAGGAAAATTTGAGGTAGTGCAGTTGGTAGCGCTCAGGTAGTGCAATGCACGTTTGCACATACCCTGGCTACGCCACTGCGACTGTCGAGGGCGTCTTTTTTATTTAAAAACTTGATTTCTCTTTTCAACTTTTGAACTTTGCTTCGAACTTTTTAAATTTGCAATTCAAAAGACTGCGCGGCGTGCGCGCCACTCAAATGCAGCGTAAATTGAAAATAGCTGCAGAAAAAATAATAAAGGAACGGGCCGAGCTGAGTTTTTTTCTGCAGCTCCCTCTTTTTTAAAATGTCGCACTCTTAGATTTTGAGGAGCAAAATGGGGCCGTGTCTGGACTCTGGACCCAGGACCTGGTGCCGCCAGACAGATGAAGACAGCATTTAATTATGTAATATGCATAAGGAACCATAATAAAGTTCAAGAGCCTCCAAGAGCACCCAAGAGCGCTCCCTATCGAAGAGAGACCACACCTGAGAGCGCAGGTAGGCGGTAAATGTTAACCAGATCTGTGAGAATTTCGCACGTTTTTCCCCATAACTCAGCCATTTCTTGACCAATTTGCAAAATCTTTGGCTCATTGGAAAGAGGACATTGAGATCTCTCAAATGAGCTCAAGAAAATTAAAATTGGCGCAAATTGCGCGGCGTGGTGGCGAAAACGCACGTTTTGCGCCATGACGCCGCGCATTTTGCGCCGATTTTAGTTTTATTGGGCTCATTTGAAAGAGCTCAATGTCCTCTTTCCAACGCGCCCAAGATTTTGCAAATTGGTCAAGAAATGACTGAGTTATGGACAAAAACGTGGTTTTGCACGTACGTTTTCTCTCAGATCTGGTTAACATTTACCGCCTACCGAGAGCGCACCATACCCAAAAGAGACCACATCCAAGAGCGCACCACCTCCAGAAGACACCACTTCAAGAGCGCACCACATCAAAGAGAGCTCCCCATCCAGAAGGGTTAGCGGTAAAGTCACCCACTTTTTGGCACCAAATTTAGACGTTTTTGGCCATAACTCAGCCGTTTCTTGGCCAAATTGCTTCATCTTGGGCTTGTTGGAAAGAGGAAATCAAGTTCTTTCCATACAGCCTAAGTTTCAGCAAAATTGTGAAGAAATAGCGGAGCTATGGCGCGAAACGCCTGAAAACGCGCATTTTGCGCCATAACTCCGCCATTTTTGCACCGATTTTTATTTTCTTGAACTGTGTGGAAAGAGCTCGACGCCCTCTTTCCAACGAGCTCAAGATGAAGCAATTTGGCCAAGAAACGGCTGAATTATGGCCAAAAACGTCTAAATTTGGTGCCAAAAAGTGGGTGACTTTACCTGCTACCATCCAGAAGATACCACGCGCAGGGGACACCACGCGCAGAAGAGACCAGCGCGGCGTTGTATTTGCGCGTGCGGTCTCTTCTGCGCGTTTCTGGGCGATCTTTTCAATTCCTTCGCTATCTGAGTCTACATCGTTGGTGTTCAATGTCGCAGATAACAGACTGTTCATTCCTGAATTTAGTTTGCTGCATTAAACAATCAAAATGTTTGAAGACCTGGATGAAAAGACGTTTGTGGCGGTCGAAGCTAAAGTCCATTTTTTTTCAACTGTTCACCCAAAAACTGAAATTTGATAAAAATTAGAATTTGGGTGGCGCGCGCTACACGTTAACATGTGATAAACGCGCAAAACAATTCCGCGCACGACTTTGGGGGGTGAACAGTTGAAAAAAATGGAGTATACTCGGATTTTTTGAAACTGTCACCCCCCTGAAATAACAAAATTTGTCATATCTCCGGTTCCCGATAAGATAGAGACTTGAAATTTGGAGGTTTGGAAGAACTTAGCAAAATCTTCGTAACTTCCAAATTTCAAGTCTCTATCTCATCAGGAACCGGACTTATGGTCATTTAAAGAAATTTGAAAACTCTAGGGGGGTGACAGTTTCAAAAAATCCGACTTTATATTTTCGGAAATAAGGAACCATAATAAAGTTCAAGAGCCTCCAAGAGCACCCAAGAGCGCACCCGATCGAAGAGAGACCACACCTGAGAGCGTACCATACCCAAAAGAGACCACATCCAAGAGCGCACCACCTCCAGAAGACACCACTTCAAGAGCGCACCACATCAAAGAGAGCTCCCCATCCAGAAGATACCACGCGCAGGGGACACCACGCGCAGAAGAGACCAGCGCGGCGTTGTATTTGGATGGGGAGCTCTCTTTGATGTGGTGCGCTCTTGGAGTGGTGTCTTTTGGAGGTGGTACGCTCTTGGATTGGGTGCGCTCTTGAACTTTATTATGGTTCCTTATTGGCATTTGACAGGCTACTCTCTGGCGGTGCCAACCCAATCTGAGAATCGAAACGGTGCCAGACAGCTGCCTGGCACCGTTTTGAGCGACCATACAATGTTTAACGAGGTTACTCACTACTTACCCATCAGTCCAACATGAAGGTACAGGACCAAATCGCAGGACCATCCTGTACGGCGGCGCCTTACCCCTATTTGATTCTCAAATTGACAGTGCGCTCAGATGGGGTCGCGGCGCCAGACAGGGACCATCCGACCATTCTTGCATATGATGGAGAAATGTGGAAGGAGCTAAAATGGAGGATTCCTAATAAAACATTTGAGTCGCCTGACTCCCGACACTGTCCGTGCACATGAACAATATAATAACATCGTTCTCTATAATAACTGTCAGGTTAATGCTCTGACAGGTTCTCTACTCTAGCTCTCCCGGCCTTGCCAGCTTGATTTCTGACCACTAATTTTCTCATGGCACAGACTGGAGCTGTAACTATGTGAGAACAATGGTGACTGATCAACACGATTTAATTCCTGACATTGTTTTCCCAATCCTTCTTCCAAACTGGTTCGGATCGAATGACCTGTCACCTCTTCTACATTCTCTGGAGCACCTCTCATACCTATCCCTCCTCTGTCAGGCCAATGCTCTGGCCACAGTTCTTGTGGGCTGAAAGAAATGAGAACAGGGCCAATGCTTTGCCATGCTACGCAGTCTGTCCATTCGGCCCCTTTACTTAAGCGCCTCGGTCAGCTCGCTTACGCTCGTGTACTTTCTAGCGCTTTTTAAAGCGCTTTTAAAAGCGCTATTTAAGGTGCTTGAAAGCGCTTTTTATAGTAAAACGAGCTCATCACATGAAGCTTTCATAGTTTCCCACGGCCGTGGGAAAATTTGCACTAATAAAACTCGGCATATGTCCAAATAAGCTGTGCTCCGTGTTGTACCCTCTCTTTCACTCCCTCTCTCCTACCCCCTTCCCAAAAAGAGAGGGTGCACCGTACCCAAGGAACATGCCCGTTCAGACTCAAATATAAGTTGGCAGTGAATTCATTTCTTTGTTTTCACTTACTTCTGCCGAGTGCCGTTGAGTCTTGAGAGTTGAGATTCTCGACTTGCTCTCATGACTCAGCACTTGCCACTTGTATTCGTATTTCTCAATCAATTGACTTGATACCAGCTACACACACGTCTGACGTCACCATTGACCATTCAAGTCTCATAACTAACATCTTTACACTGTTTTAGCTGTAGACTGTGTCTCAACCAGCCGGAGCCACCAGCCAGATTACGGCGTAAAAATTACACCCCCTAGAGATTCCGAAAAGCATCATGATATGGATTATGGCTGTGAACCTCACATGGCGCCCGCCACACCCGAAAACGCCGCACCTATTAAAATCCTCCGTGGTAATGGTATACCCTCTTTCTCTATCCCTCACTCGCCCCCATCCCGAACTAAACGTAGCGCACGTGATAACATGAGACTGAGAGAGACAGCGCGGGAGGATAGAAGAAAGAGGGGATATCATACCCAACTGTGCTCCGTGGTGTACCCTCTCTTTCACTCCCTCTCTCCCAAAAAGAGACTTTAGTTAACTCAAATTGGCCTTGTGGTTGCATGACTATAGACATTTGAAAAAGTCGGTCTAAGTTTGTATTGTTCATACAGCACAAGTCTAAGTGTACTCTTTTGGTAGCGCACACCTGTAAACAGGCTGCAAGGCACCCAAATTATAAACGCCCCCAACGGAAACGCAGTTTAATCTGAAAAGGAGTGAAAGTGATCACGAAAAAGTGGGATTTACAATAATAAATAATAATATTCAAAAACCGAATAGAATGCTTTAAAAAGCGATTTAAAGCGCTTTATGAAGCGCTTTAAAGCGCTTTTTATAGCGCTTTCTAGCGCTTTATAAAGCGCTATAAAAAGCGCTTTAAGAGGCGCTTTAAAGCGCTTTAAAAGCGCTTTTAAAAGCGCTATAAAGCGCTTTTAAAAGCGCTATAAAGCGCTTTTCAAAACGCTTTATAGCGCTTTAAAGCGCTTTTAGCGCTTTCAAGCGCTTTTAAGCGCTTTAAAGCGGTGAATATCGCTTTAAAGCGCTATAAAAAGCGCTTTTAAAAGCGGTGTTGAAAAAGCGCTTTTTAAAGCGCTTTACAGCCCTTTTAAAAGCGCTTTAAAAAGCGCTTTTTAAAGCGCTTTAAAAAGCGCTTTATAGCGCTTTGAAAAGCGCTGTACAGCGCTTTAAAAAGCGCTTTATATAGCTTCAGAAAGCGTTTATAAAAACGCTTTAAAGCGCTTTAAAGCGCTTTTAAAAGCGCTATAAAGCGCTTTTAAAAGCGCTTTCTAGAGCGCTTTAAAGCGCTTTAAAGCGCTTTTAAAAGCGCTTTTTAATGCACTATAAAGCGCTTTAAAGCGCTTCTTATAGCGCTTTAAATAGCGCTTTATAGCGCTTTATAAAGCGCTTTCAAGCGCTTTAAAAAGCGCTTTTTAATGCACTATAAAGCGCTTTAAAGCGCTTCTTATAGCGCTTTAAATAGCGCTTTATAGCGCTTTATAAAGCGCTTTAAAGCGCTTTCGGAAGCGCTTTATATCGCTACAAAAACCGCTATAAAGCGCTTTTAGCGCTTTAAAAGCGCTTTAAAGCGGTGCGCTTTAAAGCGGTATCGCTTTAAAGCGCTTTAAAGCGCTTTATAGCGCTTTCTCAAACGCTTTAAAGCGGTCGAAAGTGTTCAGCCCAGAACTACCATATTACCGAGCATCTTTCATATAGTACACGGCATGATTTGTGGTAGCCATGTGAGTCAAGTGGTAAGCACTTTAATAATGACGGTATTGCATACAAACACATTGTCACATGCACACACACACACACACACAGTGACGTCTACCAATACAGTATATCACGAGAGAGTAAAAACAACAGACACTGCTTGCCACTCTTATATTATACCGTGTCTCTCAATCTCACTGTATCTCCGTGTCTCTCACTCTCTCACTATCTCTCTCTTGCTGAGAGGACCCTGCCAGCAGCTTTACTCTTGAGTCGCTTGACACTGTGTCCGTGCTCCGAACAATTCAATTTTACTCGGATATATTCTATCAATCCATCATGATTGCGTTGCTGCTCCTTTTGCTTCCTTTCACTGCCTCTGCTTTATCTTGTGATGGACAGTGGAAGTGTTACGGCAAGGGAAAGCAATCCTGGGTTTCGGTCCTCTGTAACTCCCGGAATTGTCTCTACGATCATTGGAACTGGAATTCCCCCGTGTGCGGTAGTGGTTACGAGCTTCCTTCACATTCTTGTAACCCGGACTGGTTTCATGGCGAGTGCAGGTGTTTAGAAAGTGCGTTTGAGGGACAGCACCGTGCCGGTGAGGACAGGTGTGAGTGTGACCTTGATGTCAAAGTAGTTGCAGGTGTATCTGTGTTGGGCACAGTTTGCCTTTTGGCTCTTATCATCGCCTTTGTCTACTGCAAGAGGTTCCGAAGAATGAAAAAAGTGGCAAATGAGGCACGAGTGGAAGTTAGGGTGATCAACCGACAAATGGAGTTATCACGGCCTGTGGTGTTGAGTGATAGCAGTGTTCCAAGTGCCCCTGGAGAGAAAACAATGAGATCTCCACCACCTGGGTACAATGAATCATACAACGACTACAACTCGGCATTTAACAGCAATTTGTATGAGGATCCTGTTGTGACATCTTCTGACAACATTTACGAAGGACTGGATGAGATTAATATTGATTAAAGGACTTCACAGTGTGATGAGATTAACATTGATTAAAGGAGATCACAGTGTGACGAGATTAATATTGATTAAAGGAGTTCACAGTGTGACGAGATTAACATTGATTAAAGGAGTTCACAGTGTGACGAGATTAGCATTGATTAAAGGACTTCACGGTGTGGCGAGATTAGCATTGATTAAAGGACTGCACAGCTTGTGTTAAACCATCGTGTCAGACTATACTAATCTTGACTCCCGGCCCTCAGTTCATGAAAATGCATTTGTTTTAAAAATACAGACTTGTAGATAAGTTCTTTATGCATTAACAAAATGTAAAAAGAAATACTTCTCAGTAGATATTTTATTTGTAGACTGTAAATATTATATTCTAAATATTAAATTTCTTTAAAAATTAAACCATTCTTGGAATTTAACTGTCGACTACCGCGGTCTGGAAAGAACTAGACGGTGTCTCACACACAGTATGCTCGGAATCACTTAGGTTTCTGAGAAATAGTCATCAGTCAACTGTCAGGCCAATGCTCTGACCACAGTTCTCGTGCGCTCCGCCAATGCTCTGACAGTCAGCCATTAACTTCGTTAACAGTTGGAGTTCAGGTCCCTCATTATAATAGATAATTACATCAAGCAAATCGTATGAAAAATCACGAATAAATTACAATGCAGGAGAGTTTTCGTTGTAATAAGATTCTCTGGAACTTTTCTATCCCAGGAGTAATGCTATCACGATATATCATCCTCTTCTAGAACAATTCGAATTTTGCCGCTGCCGTGTATTAAACTGCAGCTATTTATAAGCGTGAACTAGCATATTCCAGAACTAATATATATCCCATTCAACTAATTCTAGATCAAGATAGCACTACATGGTCACGTTCTAAAACAATCCGGCTCTATCAATCGAGATCACGTTGTATGTGTGCACGTGGGTTATTGAGAAACAGATGAGGTCACGACATGTGGTGAAAAAGATCAAAAGGCTCTTTGATACAAACGAGCTCTTAGTACGAATCACGTGCTATTTAAAGCGTGAAATAGTAGAGGACTAGAGGGGGGCGGGTTGGAGTTAATGAGAATAGCCGGGAATGAAAGTGAAACTAATGTTAAAAGTAGCTGCAAATTTCTGCAGAACATCACTCTAGTTTGATGATACTAGGGAACCCTTCAAGTAGAGCCCCCGTCGGCTACGGTTGGCTAACGGTTCCCAAGAACAGTTTTAAAAAACACCTTTTTGCACAATTTGGAGACGTTTTACTTCACTAATCGGCCATTTCTCAACCAATTTCGAAAAACTTGAGCTAATTGGAAAGAGGAAGTCAAGCTCTTCACAGAGCTATGGATTTTGCAGATTGGCAAATGTTTTTATTTGTACGTGCAAACCCCTGAGGCCCCCTATCCCCCTCCCAGTGCTACTGCTACGAACTGAAATCATTTATGATTATAGTTCACAGTTCGCTCAGAGATTGGGTAGATCGGGCAAAGACACGTCCTGGGTGTGGTAGGTCGAGTCATGAGTGTTGTCACTCAGATAATTGAAAGTGGATAGGGGGAACTGATTGACGATCGTGGATAACTGTTCGGCTGTGTGGCGGGGCCATAACCCGTTTTGATTCTCAGACCGTTGGAAAGTGTTAAGGGAAACACTATACACTGGCCGTAGTAATTGTTCAGCTACTGTTGGTCCTACAGATCTGCCTCTAGTTTTACGACAGTCTATATAGCAAACCTGTGTCATGGTTGACTTCGTGTGGCTCACACCACATTTTTAAAAACATCGACAGATCACGCTCCATGATGGTTCGGTAGATCAAGGTTGACAGATCGACTTGATGGGATCGAGGCTCTTCTAACGCAACACAAATTCCCAGTAGAAGGGCGACTAAATGGTTATAGTTCCCAGTTGGTGTCATCTAGCCAAGTGGGTGGGGATTGTGCAATGTGCAGTGAATGTGCACTGTTATTATACCGAGTGAACGTTATTGAAATACCGAGATCAGCACCGACATGATTATATTGGATTTGTGCAAGTAGTATAGACCTTTGTTCCTTACTTTAGATCTTTTGACAAAAGTAAGGAGCAAGATGTTCTTTTGTAAGTAATGTAGGATGGGAGCTGGACCTTCTGACATACTGTTTTCTATTACAAATACAAAGAAGTTAAAACAAATTTCTTGAAAATGTGTAGAAAATATAATAAGTTAAATAACATTCATGTCAAATAAGTTCATTTTTAATAACAAATAACAAATAGACTAGAATATCCCATCATATCAGGGGTCCTAGAATTCCCCTTTATATCAACACTTATCGGATAAATTGTTTTTGGTTTTAACTACCACCACGGTAGCTCGCTAAGTATTAATTGTCCTAGTTAGTTAGTTAATTGAATTAACCGCTGGGGATAGGTGTGAGGGGGAACGTAGAAGAATGCTCCTGCTCGTCCTGCAACGTTATTCATGTTCCTCTTCCTGCTTCGGCCGTCCCAACTTCGGGGGTTGTAGACGATGACTCGGCTCTTTCCTGACCTCCTTTTCTTGTTTCCTGATCGCCTTGGCTTTAGCATCACGTATACTGTGGGAAAAAGGTTGGGTTAGTGGGCTGATTTCAGGATTGAGAATCCGGTAACTTGACTGAAATCGGGCAAAATTCCCGAGCATTATGGTAATTGTACTGGCAACTTAGGAATAATATTCTGCTATGTATAATAGAGCTGTGGTAATGAACTGTACTGTTATATTATCAACTTACCAGGTTCATCATTCTGTTCAGTAGAGATGATGGCATCTTCGTTGCTGGGTAACAGGTCGGTAACTGGTGGGCTACTGGTAACATCCTCCTCCTTGGCAGCACGGTGGTGTGGTCGGGATACAGCCACTGACAGCAGAGCTGCCAACAAAGCAAAGAAAGTAACAAGCTTTAACATATTCTGTGGGTTTCAGAGAGATGGTTGATTGAGATCGATATATGATTTGAGCAGTATGAGCCTCTTTTCTCTGCTTTATACTCCCCTCCCAAGCTCTCTTTATTTGTGTTGGTAACGCAACGCGGTGGATTGATCTGACGTAATAGGATTTTAAAATATATCCGGTCACTTAGTGGAGCGGCGGCAAGTGTGTCTGTGCGGACAAATATAGAACAATAAAGGGGCATTGATACTTGTGTACGTCATGAAGACATGATAATGGGGGTGGCGACTGGGGCGTTCTTCTTACTAGGCATTAGAATGAGCTAGAGTGACGCACACAAGACGGAATGCTTGGTGCATAAGAAATGGAATGCTGGGGGGATATATAATTTACAGTTGGAGGCCTAGTAGTTATTGGAATAGTCCAGTTTATAATAGTCATGATGTCAAGTAGTTAAAGAATAGATCAGACCGCAGCACGTGTGTCACGTTCTCTCTCTCTCTCTCTCTCTCTCTCTCTGCTCTCTCTCTCTCTGCTCTCTCTCTCTCTCCCTCTCTCTCTCTCTCTCTCTCTCTCTCTCTCTCTCTCTCTCTCTCTCCTCTCTCTCTCTCTCTCTCTCTCTCTCTCTCTCTCTCTCTCTCTCTCTCTCTCTCTCCCTCTCTCTCTCTCTCTCTCTCTCTCTCTGTCTCAGTTTTTCCATACTGGATTGTGTCACTCTCACCGCACGACTAATCATCAGTAGAGAGCTCTACTCCATAGCGGCAGACACAATTACATTTCACAATGAGATGATGATGATGATCCCTCCAGAATTATTATTGTCTTCAACAATACCAGGACCTAAATGCGGGGGAGTAGGTATCGTCATCACGAGCTAATCTCTTTCTTTGTTTACCAAAACAAAGAGACTCGTGCCAGGATCGCGTGGAAAACTTATGACGAGCTCCCCAGTCCCCGTCACATGAAAAGTAGGACTATAGGCTTTGTCGGAAAGTCTAAGAATCGCAACGAATCTTTGTCACATGCTCAGCGATTGATATGATCAAATTCTAGAACTTCTTCTTCGTCTTTTACTGAAGAAGTAAACTTGTTGGGACAAGGGAAAGCCGTGCCGAACGGATTTAAAATATTAAAATTCTATGCTTTATAGACCATCCCGAGTGTTCTTGACCATCTACTGATTGGTCTAGTAGCAATTTGTCTGAGATCCAGCCTAGCCATTCATGACACTGCAAAGAAAAGTTTATAAATTTATGATTTATGGGTTATAGTATAACCCATAAATCATAAACTTAAAACGTTATGTCAGCATATACTAAGTTATGTCAGCAGGTTCATTGAAGGAGGATTGGTCTAGTAGCAATTTGTCTGAGATCCAGCCTAGCCATTCATGACACTGCAAAGAAAAGTTTATAAATTTATGATTTATGGGTTATAGTATAACCCATAAATCATAAACTTAAAACGTTATGTCAGCATATACTAAGTTATGTCAGCAGGTTCATTGAAGGAGGAAAGTAAGTCAAGTCAAAGTCAAGGAGGTGGTAAAAAGATCGCTATACAGGATGCAGGCTGCTATAGAGACCACTGGCGACTCCTGATAAAAGGTGAGATATGTTTTTAATGTTACTTTGTTGAGTATTTCAGCTAGGTGAATGTACCGTGTGGGGCAATAAAAATGCCCCCCCAAGTCTACCATAGTTCCAAAAATCTTGGAGAGCTAAAATTTGGTACAGTAACTCTATGAGACAAATAAATAACTTGACCAAAATTTCAGACCTCTAGCTCAAAATTCTTTTTTTTTGATAGGAATGAACATTGTCATTCATTCCAAGAAAAATATATTTTCGGTCCAGAATTCAAGCAATTATCTTTGGCTATCGATTAGCTGTCCACTGTGACCAAGATCAGCTAAATTGGACAACCACAAGAGACACAGTGTCATGTTTCTTAACCCTTTGGGGACGATAAGCCCCCTGTCGACAGAATTCTCTAAAACTTCCTGGAGACACTTACTTTGAACCTTCTTGAACGCAGGAAAAGGAATTTTGGTTCTACCACCTGTATTTCTATTGGGTCACCTGTGACCCAATCGTCCCCTAACGCTAAAACAGGAATTGAGATTTCGCAGCTATTTTGCCCCATAACTCGAAAACCACTCATTTTAGGCCCTATGTTTCTTCATAACACTCATATAAACCCGGCCATTCTACACATTTTGCACACCCTATGGACCTCTCTATCTCATCTGTAGCCGATTTTAGAATTTCAAAATTGGCCGAGATGAAAAATTTTATGAAGGAGCACGGATCTCAGAAATTTTTTCATGGACTCCCTATGATGTTGAGATAACAATAATGGAGTCGGTTAGTCGCTAGCACCTGTTTAAAAAATGCCGTTTTAGACATTTATCGGTGGCCTTTCCTTTAGAAATGCTCGTAGAATGCAAATTTCTGTTTTAGCGTTAGGGGACGATTGGGTCACAGGTGACCCAGCACTTTGAAGGCCTCTGAGAGGCACAAAATTTGTAATATCACCCTGAAACTTTACCCCGGGGTAAAATACACACTTTTCTTGCATTTTCCAAGTCCATTTTAAGCATACTCGTACCAATTTTGAGATATGGCCATTAAACTACCCATTTTGCCCACCAAATGCACTGTTTTAGCCCTGTTTTCCGAAGTCGACAACTTCAGAGGCTCAAAACGACCTCAAAATGGTAGAAAAATGTATGTTTCAACCCTGGAAACAACTTAAAACTTTCAAACATGATCTATAAAGACGCTAAATGGGTTCAAAGTACTGGGTCACCTGTGACCCAATCGTCTCCAAAGGGTTAAAGTTAGTCAGGCCATGTGATCCTCACCGAATCGTTGAGTGTTCAGTATTACGAATCAGTCTAAGTGGTAGAGAATCACGTATCACGGCTACTAATGAGGGATGACGATGCTGATTGGTCATGAGATCTGTAGCTCTTTGATAAATGTCCTCTTTCCTCGAATCACATTACCCTGTATTGGTACACATACCTCATTAGCGGCTGTGATACGAGATTCCTCTGCCCCTTGGCCCGATTAGCAATCCCGGATAATCAACGATTCGGTGAGGATCACATGACCTGACTAACTTTAAGAAACATGACACTGTGTCTCTTGTGGTTGCCCAATTTAGATGATCTTGGTCACATTGGAAAGCTAATCGATAGCCAAAGATAATTGCTTGAATTCTGGACCGAAAATATATTTTTCTTGGAATGAATGACAATGTTCATTCCTATCAAAAAAATGAATTTTGAGCTAGAGGTCTGAAATTTTGGTCAAGTTATTTATTTGTCTCATAGAGTTACTGTACCAAATTTTAGCGCTCCAAGATTTCTGGAACTATGGTAGACTTGGGGGGGCATTTTTATTGCCCCACACGGTACTTTCGAAGTTACTGTTACGGAGTAATTGAAACAATTTGCATCTTTCGCGATCGTTTGTTCTAACTGATATAGTAAACAGTGGGATCAACCGAGTTTTTAACTGTCTCAGGGGCCGGGTGAAATTAAAAAAATTCAGGTTGGTTTGGGTGTCTGCTCCAAAGCTGGCCGGTTATTGACTGGCAGACTTCTATAGCTGATGACACTTGACTCATGTGTCTGTCCGTTGGTTCGGTAGGGGAGACTGCTACCTGATGTGACACCACATCTAAGGGAGATATACTGCTTGGTTTGATACAGGAGGATACAGAATCTGTATTATATCTACCTGTATCTGCCTGTATCTGATGTTCTTGAACTGCACTGGCAGTGGAAATTGCATTACCAAGAAGAGGAGAGAAGTGTGAAGTAACCATCGACACAGTGTGTTTGGAACATTTTCCGTTGTTTTGTTCGAATACGAAGGCAGTGTATAAATTGTGCAACTTGCTTGGAGAAAGATAAAGATAAAAAGTAAGTGTTCTTTATACATATGATTAAAAGTTTTGTAGCTCACATAACACAGGCAACTGCATGCGCTGTGAGGGTGAAGTGAAGGTTTGGCAGAGCAACATAAAAGAGCAAATTCCTTGTTTTTCCCTAGTGAATAATCGACACTTTTTACAACTTATACTTGGTTAAAAAAGAAAAAAATCTCTGTACAAATGTTTGAGGTGCTGCACTCTTGTCACCCCTCATTCCTCAACAACTAGAATTTTCTAGAACAATTTCTAGAACAATCGTGCCATCATGATAACGGAGAGAAGGGCAACTGACAAATATCGCCCATTCGCTGATGCTTTCATCTCCAGACAGGATTCCGTGCAATCGTTGATACCAGAACACTCCGTCTTGGAAAAGTCCAATTCAGTGCTGTCGTACATCACCGTGATTTCGTCGGAAACTGCTGTGCTCTGAAGGAAGATTATAGGATTGCACGAAATTCTATTGATATAATCTGAAATTAATGCCAATGCTCTCCACGCAAGCTGGGGTCCTACTAGAAAGTAAAGAAAAACAATACATTACATTGCAAAAGACTTCCGTCGCATTCTCTGCAGCTCCACAATTTGCCATCCGTGCCTCAACTTTAACCTCCACCATCGCGTTAGTCTTGGTATCGTTTACTTTACTTGTTCCGGCAAAATTGTAGATTTTGCAAACCTGTCCAGCATCACAATCTCCCTTCAAAGCATCGGCACATTTTTCTGAAGTGGAATATATCATGTTAAGTTTTCAGATTTTCCAGCTTCGGAGCACAAGTACGGTTATGGTATTAAAGCCCAACAAAAGATAAAAACTTACTCTGATCGTCGGTTAGCTCGACGGCAGCTCCAGCTCTGGTTATTTTATCGAAGATCACGCAGTTCTTATAGCATTCAACCTTGGTGGCTGCATCCTCGGCTGCGCAGGGAACAACAACCAAAACGCCGAGAAGAACCAACTTTAGGCAAAGAGACATTGTTCTAGAACTGAAATTGTGGTGTTATATAGAGCCCAAGATAACAGGAAGGAATATCAACTCACAAAGAAAAAATGGAAGAGTGGCATGTTGGTGGAAATAATTCCTCCCCAAAACTAATCCGGCATTTTATAGTTGGGTTCAACAAGAGCTATGATTTATTTTGATAGATGGTCTCCACAGCAACAAGTCATCAACACATACTGGTCATCCGCCAGGTGCGGGTATATAATGAGCCTTGAGAGCTCCCCCTCTGTACATAACCGCATCCAGTGCGTGTCTCGAGCGTCACCTGGCTAGCTGCATCGTCACGTGACTAACTGTATCGTCATGGTTACGACCAATCAGATTCTTACTTTCACTTTTCCTATAGTTTCACTTTCACTCTCCCTAGATTCGCACATCTGATTATATTTACAGCACATATTATATTGAGGGGGCACATAGGAATGACTAGCGAGTTCCGTGTTACCCTAGCAACCAGTTAACAAATGAATAAAATTGACAATGCAAAGATGACGGTAAAATTGGAAAAAACAGAAAAACTTCAAACGGTTTCGGTCCCTTATTTTATGCGTGAGATTGAGATTTAGACAACAAAATCAGACATCGAAACGCATCGAATGATTCCATAATGCGAAAGCGAGCAAAATTGCATTTATGTTCTTGGTTATCTTGACACTTGAATGACAAAAGATAAACATATTTTAGAATAATAAGTAGCTCCATTGGCACTGCCGCTAGCTGAGTTAGGGCCTAATCACACTAGATGGATTTCCAGCACGGCAACTTCCAGCAGTGCTGAATTCACACTGCTGCTTGCTGGAAACTCGTGCGAAAGGACCAAAATACGGAAAGCGCGACCGCCACACAGGTTTTTTGTAGACTAATGCACACAATTTTGTCCTAGAATGTCGTTTTGCGCAAGTTTCCAGCCAGCAGCAGTGTGAATTCTGCACTGCTGGAACTTGCCGTGCTGGAAATCCATCTAGTGTGATTAGGCCCACATACATGTTGAATTTATTCATGAATCAGATTCTTAATCAAGTTGTTGAAAAGGCGGACTGGGTGATAAATTGGTGTGTGGGGGGACACGTCCGGGGCGTGGGAGGTCATACGAAGTCAAAACACGGTGGTTGGTTGGAACGTTTCGGGGTTGTGCCCCTTCTTCAGCTAATACAACACGGCATGCCCGAGGGTAGTTTAACATTTGTTTGAGTGCACACCTCCAATTCCGGTTGTAACTGGTCGGGAAGACCTCCCTGAAGGTCGTGGCGGTGCGGGAAAAATAGGGTAGACCTGCTGCGGCTTCAGAAAATTGAGAAAAAGATAGCTATCTTATTTTCACTTTGAAAATAAGACGTTTTTTATTAAAAGATCCTTGATCAGTGAGATACGGTTGTCCCCCACCTATTTTTTGACGTAGAATCGAATGCCGTTGAAGTCAAATCTCTAAAATGTTGGAAAAATGGAGAAAATCACGTTTTTAGGTGTTTTTTGGTAAAAAAAGCGTTCAAACTGGTAGTAGATGATGGGATAGAGTCCCAAAAATATCATAAATCAATTTTTTGGGTCTTTTTCGCCCTAGGAACAGAGTTTCATGAAAATCTGGTACAACGCCTATTCTCCGTTTGCTTTCAAAGAAGGTGAATATTGCTCTAATTTAGCCAATTTTGAAGAAAAGGCGTCCAAAATGATACCAGTTGACAGGATAGAGTCCCAAAAACGTGAAAATCATCAATTTTAGGCATTTTATACCCTGGAAACAAATGGACATGGTGGTCGAATGATATTTTTTATCTCGGTAGGCCTCTGAAGTATGTGGAAATAGCCACAATGTAGAGATTGTGGTAAATTAATGTGAATAAACGTTTACCAAACCCACTTTAGCACCTGCTAAGTTGAAGAGTGGCTCTTGCATAATCCAGAAGCCCACTAAAGTGGGTTTGGTAAACGTTTATTCACATTAATTTACCACAATCTCTACATTGTGGCTATTTCCAAATACTTCAGAGGCCTACCGAGATAAAAATATCATTCGACCACCATGTCCATTTGTTTCTAGGGTATAAAATGCCTAAAATTGATGATTTTCACGTTTTTGGGACTCTATCCTGTCAACTGGTATAATTTTGGACGCCTTTTCTTCAAAATTGGCTAAATTAGAGCAATATTCACCTTCTTTGAAAGCAAACGGAGAATAGGCGTTGTACCAGATTTTCATAAAACTCTGTTCCTAGGGCGAAAAAGACCCAAACAAGAATTATTGCATTATGTATTCATAATGCGGTGTTTCCCTGCCCTCCGTCGACAGGATCAGTATCACACTATCAGTATCACAATATCAAGGCTTGGTCACAATGTGAGATGCATGTGTCCTGTATGTATATGCAGTTACACAGCTGTTTTACTCTACCCTCACCCCTTCAGCAACAGTGTTGTGAGCGCCGCGCACAGCTTTGAAAAATAAGCGTCCTGACATCATATTTCATCAAAACAGTTATTTGATTTTATGAAGGAGCAGTTACTATGCTGCTACCGTGACACACGCGATTTTGACCACGCTCGAGTTACTATTTCAAATCCGAGATTTCTAAACCCTTTATGATCTTTTTAGCACACGTGCTAAAACGATCATCCGGGTGGATGCCCTTCTGGCATCCACCCGGGCAGGGAAAAAATCGATTTATGATATTTTTGGGACTCTATCCCATCATCTACTACCAGTTTGAACGCTTTTTTCACCAAAAAACACCTAAAAACGTGATTTTCTCCATTTTTCCAACATTTTAGAGATTTGACTTCAACGGCATTCGATTCTACGTCAAAAAATAAGTAGGGGACAACCGTATCTCACTGATCAAGGATCTTTTAATAAAAAACGTCTTATTTTCAAAGTGAAAAAAAAAGATAGCTATCTTTTTCTCAATTTTCTGAAGCCGCAGCAGGTCTACCCTATTTTTCCCGCACCGCCACGACCTTCAGGGAGGTCTTCCCGACCAGTTACAACCGGAATTGGAGGTGTGCACTCAAACAAATGTTAAACTACCCTCGGGCACGCCGTGACAAATGGTGTGTTAGGACAATGTAAATAAAATATCAAAAATAAAACTGTCTAAACTATTCTATCTAGAAATAACTATAATTCTGCTAAATAACTCTGCTAAAAACTCGACTGACAACGGGCAAATAAAGATCAAGGGTGGAAGAGGAAAATGGTGCAGGGGGAAGTGACTGGTGTAGGGTGACACACACTGACGAACCAACCACCGTGTTTTGACTTCGTATGACCTCCCACGCCCCGGACGTGTCCCCCCACACACCAGATTCTTACTTTCACTTTTCCTATAGTTTCACTTTCACTTTGCTCGGTTTTGCACACCTGATTATATTAACAGCACATAATATATGGGGGCGCATAGGAATAATTCCTGAGGAATGACCAGCGAGTTCCTAATCACCATAGCAACCAGTTAGCTCTTTAAAAATGACACGTGAGACAACCAAACCAGACATAAAAACATAATGCAAAATGTATTTTATGTTCTTTTTGTTATCTTGAAAAACAAGAGATAAACATATTCTAGAATATGGGCAGTAGCCCCTTTGGCACTGCCACTTAAATGCTAAAACTTAAATCACCAAAAGAAATAATCATATTGTCATCATAACGGGTGATAACTAAAAGATGTCACAAATTTAAAACAGCTGTAGAATTTTTCCCTTTTGAGATACAGCTTCGGGCCAGTTATAAAACGATTTTTCAGACAATTTTGAATCGGAATAATATACCGGCAAAGACTAAAAAGTTCGTTTTCATTGCGATATCACATCATTTCCTTTTGCCCCACCAAAGCATTTAGTACGTGAAATTCACACACTTTTCTAGCACCTCTAGCACCTGTTCTTTTCAAGATTCAGCTTCGGGACAGTGACAGAATGATTTATCAGACAATTTTGAACGAAATTAACTTTGTTTCAAACTTCATAAGTCTCAATTTCCTGATCAGAATCTTCTGTAACAAAGCGTAGTTTACAGGTAATTTGAGAAATTGCCATTTCGACGATCTCTTGAAACATTAATGACCGTGAAAACCAATTTCTTAATGAGCTAAAATGTTCAAACTTGGCAGTTATGTTGGCTATGGCATGAACAACCAAAGCTCCAATTTTTAGAATTTTATCTCATTAGAAAAGTCATTTCTGATCACATAGAAATTTCAAATCTCCGTACTACATGCTTTGGTGTAAGCTGATGAAATGATCAGATATCGCAATAAAAATGAACTTTTTAGGTTTTGCCGGTATATTATCCCGATTCAAAATTGTCTGAAAAATCGTTCTATAACTGGCCCGAAGCTGTATCTCATAAGGGAAAAATTCTACAGCTGTTTTAAATTTGTGACATCTTTTAGTTATCACCCGTTAATGACAGTGGCACTGAATCAGGAAACAGTGTGGGTTTTGGACACTGCACCGCCTCAATTTATCTCTCTTTACCATTATTATTTTCCACCAATTACAAATTCAGGAGAGAAAATTAGCAGCTCTTGCAGTCAGCTCTCTACAGGAGCCAGCTACCAGCCAGCAGCTGCGCTTGGCCTTCACTAGTATTCACTGATGGCTGTTACGTGTTAGCTTTTGTTTGAAAAGAAGCAGAATCTTCATTGATCTCGTCTTCGTGTGGAATTTCAAGACCTGAATGTTGATTTAACTAGAGAAGGTGAGTAAATATGAATTATGTCGCCCTGCATACAGATGCCAATTGTTATATCATAAATTACTACTGTTGTACTGAGTAATTATTTGACGGAATTTTGCTAATTTGGTTGTCGCTAAAATAATAGCAGTTCATTCAGACAGTATAATGTACGTGCTCCTTTTTCTCAGCTAGGCATCTTCCTTACCTACTCATTAACTTTGTAATCTGAGATCATTTCAAGAACCAACCCGGCCCTACCTTGGTTGCAGTAGCCTACTGTTTTTATAAATTATGTCATCAAAAACATTATTTCAGCGCTTTTCAGCAGCTCCCCTCAATCTAACACCTCCTTTTTGACAGGTCAGATCCCTTGAGAACTGCGACCTGACCATCTAACTATCTCAGACAGCTGCTGCTTTACACGTGATCACCCCCCTTTTTCTTAATTTTCTATTTTTTAGACAGCGCTGAACGTGTCAAGAGACTTGACAAGAGCTAAATACATGAGAGGGTTGTTGAGTAGCTCAATTTATCTCTCTAAGATGTGTATCTCTCTAAGATATTTATCTCTTTAAGATATGTATCAATCACGTCCTTCCATAAAAGGTGTCAGTTTTTTGTTTGATCTTGTCGCCCATAAATAAATCATATATTCTCTGCTCAACTCAAGACTCAAGTGTTTGATCGTTGTCTCTTATCAAGTCGGTTTAATATCTCGACAGCCTACCCTGTCTCGCCGTTGAAAAAAAACCTCCAGCAGTATTGATTTATAAGACGTGTTTCCCATCCAGAATAGTTCAACCCAATAAAATGCCTGAAAAAGAATCTTTGATTGTCCAACTTCCCCGAGCTCTCACTCTACCTCGGAAAACACCCGAGGATCAGAAACCCGAGAAACCATCTCTCAAGAAATCGTCATCGGTCGGGGGAATGACTGACGATCAGCAGGGCAGTAAGAAGGTCGGGAGAAAGGATGGTTCTAGTCCAGGAACTCTCAGCAAGGTCAGTGTGTATCAATTCAACAACTTGACACGCTTTAACCTTATTCTCTCTATGAAGTACCGACAATACAATGCAATAACAAAAACGTCTTATATGATTAGCTCTGGGAGCTAAAATCCTGTTTTTGAATTTTCCACATTCTAAAGCATTATTAACTTATTACATGACGTTCTCTTTAAGATATTATTCACATTCCTATGATTTGTCTACCACGGCTGAGTGAAAGGGTTTTCCTCTCGAGCTGTGTGTCGACACCTACAACAACTCTCTTTCTTCTTTAACAAAGAGGATGTACTACACTCACACCAGTGCGTAGTCTTGGTTCTATGACGCTACTATACTGATACTTCTGATATTTCCATTAATCTCTGACTGTACTACATATTATAATATTTCTGATATTTCCATATTCTGTGCCTAAGCTGTAATAATACAGTTCTGATACTTTCAGCCCTGTGATTGTACGATCCAAAATTTTTTTTACCGGGTACCTAATCATTCTGCGATGTGTGAAGAAAAAAAGGGTCTCACATACACCTACCCGGAAAAAGTGTCTATCCTAGTAACAATAGGACCTAGTTACTGAAATCCTAGGACTCAGTTTCTCTCTCTCTTTTCTGCCTTCTTATATTTCCATTACCCAAGATTGAGTTGCGATGCCACTCACACACGGAACACTCCAGAGATCGCATTTCTAATACGCAGTTATCCCTACACACTCAAACATTGTCATTCGTTCTTGTTGCTTACTGTCCGTCACTCAACTCCGCGTGCTTCAATAACCACACAACCCGGAGCCTCCTACAAGTTCTGGGATCACCCAAGGGCCTGTACATTGTGCAAGATTGTACTTGATAGAGGAATCACCACAACAAATGGCCCTCCCTCAAATACAGCTGAGTATGGAGGAGGAGCAGGTTCTGGATGATTTGGACGATGACCTTGAGGAGGAGGAGAAGAGATTGACACTGAAGAGTTTACAATTCAATGTTGATGCAGCCTTTACCTTCAATAGTCCCTGCAGTCCCGTGTCAACTCCCAAAGGATCAATGTCAAAGGTTATTTAACAAAATTATTGATATTGAAGAAAACAACTATTTTATTTATAAATTGTGCCCGCGAAGCCGAGGGCGAGTGTTACAGCAAGAGAAAGGGCTTTGCCCTGCTTCAAATTTATGTAACATCAGTCACCTTCGTAAATATGGACAGGTGTTCTGAACACGTGCCCAGTCCAGCGGGGACCCTATGAGCATAATATGAGAGATTAGTCGAGAGAGGGAGAGGGGGACGAATAGCATTATGGGGGTATTTAATCGACTAGCAGCTGTTCGTGCTATGCAGCACTGATATCCGATGGCGAACTGTCAAATTATCACGTTATCACTTTCTGACATTGTTTCTCATTTTAACAATTCCTAACATTGTTTCCCAATTTCTGTATCTAACACTATATCTAACATTGTTCCTCATTTCAGCATTCTACAGTTGCCCAGCAGATGAAGAAGTTGATCTCAAAGGGAAACATCCTGGGGCATGACACCCTTAGTAAGGTATCTTAATTTAAACTCAGTTTTTACGTTCCTTTTTGCCTTTGCTATTTGACCTTATATTAGGCCGATATGAATCATGCCACGAGGTATTGATCGATGCCCATGACAGTCAAGCATTTAGATTTACAGCAAACATTTTTAATGATTTAACTGGTAAATATACAGATCCCCTCTTTTATCAGAAACACCTAAGCAAATATGCACCGTCAATTATCTCTAACCTTGGAGCGACCAAAGTAAATTTAATGTTCTCCTTCGAATAATACATGTTTTTAATATTGGTTTTTGAAATATGTTGATTTTTGCCTTACTCGACCCTGTGTCACGAAAGGTTTTGAATGTCTATGCCAGGTTTCCTGGCATGATATGTCTATGTTTCTCTTGAACTTGAAGACTGAAGTCACACACAGTGAGAGGGATACTGGCGGGTGATGCATCTTTACTGTACCTGTCGAGAAGAATATGCATGTTGTATGTAGTTTGTTGAATGCCAGTTTGTTTCTTCAAGAAATTCTTGTTTTGTAGCCTATAGAGTTCGACATTTTGTAGCCTATAGAGTTCGAAGTGCATGTATCATAATTGGCCTTTGTAGCGGAATCCAAATATCGGATTCTGAAACCACAATTATATCTGTCATAATAACTATAACACCGTCCAATTATGATACAACATATTATAACATTCAATAATATATGCCAACAATTACTGTAATATTACAATTCTCTACTGTAGTGCCACAGCCCACAGTCAACTGTGCATGTACCCCGGCTGTAACATGTAGAACTGTTATAGTTGAGGTGGTCTGATAGAAAAGCACCGCTAATTTGCTGGTAATTTTTTGCCTCTCCTCGCCCTCATTGTAACAGTGAGAACTGCTTACTTTCTTGTGATTTGAAACAGAGCTGTCATCTATCTGCAGACCTGGCTGATGATATATCCCAGACCAAGGTCTATCTGCACCGTTATAAAAAAGAGTCTAGCTCCGACCTAGCTTTATTCCAGATACTCCTTTGTTTTTAGCAATTGGTTCATCTCTAATGACTTCATTATCTAGCTTCATCAACTTTTTAGGCACACCCATAGTACTTTTCTTCCGCTTCCGCTGTCAGCCCTATCGTGGTAGTCTATATCACTGCTATACCATTGTTAAAAACAGACTGAAGAGGGGGAAGAAAGAAATAGAGGGGTGAGCTGTGTCAGTGAGAGAGATGGAAAGATGAATAAGAGAGAGAGGGATGTTAAATAGAAGATAGCTGCTGTCGACAACTTTGTACACTACCCCACACACACACTGCTTTTCACCGAAGCTTTATCTCACTAAATTAGCACTATAGTCATTTCGTACCCGCCCCTACCATTTGAATGTTGAGTCTAGTGTCATTTGAATAGTTCAACTGCTTGTACCGCGGGGAAGTGAGAGAGAGTCTGCTAGGTGCTAACGGAGCCAGTATTGGATAGTTTGTGTGCTGGTCCTGTGTGCAGGTCCTTTAAATTTTGAAAAGTCGGACTACTAATATACAGCTGTTTGAATTGTACCACGAGGAAAATATAATAGTCAACTATTGGATAGTTTGCGATCATCTGTGCGAGTCAATATTGGATATATTTGGTGTTTGATCAGCTGGGATGAGTAACTTGTTGAAGATGCAGACTGCATCCCTCCTGAGCTCCCTTCACTCCCTTGTGGGGGGAACTAACAATGTCAATATGGATGGACTGGGCAAGGTAACCAAGATTCTGTCCAGCACCAGACCCGTTCTCATGATTAGATGAAGATCTGTCCACTGTCCACTGAACAGTGTCCAGCATGTGCAACAGACCCCTTCTCGCATGCTTGAACAGCACTAAGAACCAAAAGAAAGGGTCAAGCTGTGCTGCACAGTGCACACTACACCACACAGATGGATCCCATATTATATCGTCTCACTGATCCCTCTGCTGCTTACTTGGGAGATTAATACTGTTGTTAGCCCTAGTTCTCATGCATGATTAATCACAAAATATATGTGCATGTGCATGTTCTAACCATAGATTCATTTTGCATTTTCTGTAACTGGGTGTTCCGTATGACGTCATATATCTCCCTCTCGCTAGGTATCAGCTGTTGTACTCAAATTCACCTCCCAGGGAGAAAGAAGATAGA
The DNA here is from genome assembly GCA_020137815.1 of Hormiphora californensis. NCBI lineage: Eukaryota > Metazoa > Ctenophora > Tentaculata > Cydippida > Pleurobrachiidae > Hormiphora > Hormiphora californensis. Next base: position 5,494,042 of record CM035355.1, on the reverse strand, counting down.
GAGATAGATGAAGGAGAGAGTGAGAGAGAGAGAGAGAGAGAGAGAGAGCGAGAGTTGAGTGAATAGTAGCGATGGAGATATAGGGATAAATAGAGTGAAGAGCTGAACGAAACCGGTAGTGCGACACATTTATTGATTAGTCCGGCAGTTGACGCAGATGCTGTACTGCCTGATCGCAGGCTACTCGTGTATAGCAAAAATGAGAAGGAGAGAGAGAGAGATAGAGAGAGAGTGATAGAGAGAGATAGTGAGAGAGAGAGAGAGAGAGAGAGAGAGAGAGAGAGAGAGAGAGAGAGAGAGAAGGAGAGAGAGAAGGAGAGAGAGAGGGAGAGAGAGAGAGAGAGAGAGAGAGAGAGAGAGAGAGAGAAAGAGAAGGAGAGAGAGAAGGAGAGAGATATTGGAGGAATACCTGCATACATTCCATGACTGAAGGATTATATGTGCAGGATTTTCCTCATGACACCTTCTCCGAAGCAGTCTAGTACTTCTCTCTCCTCCCTCGTTCTTTCTTCTCAATTCACACTTTCCCTCTCTCTCGTCATTTTCGAATACATTCTCAGTGGATTACCATGATCCAAGACAACTCATTGCAACTACTCATTCGGCATTTTGAGGTGTTGAAAGTTGTTGCCTAACCCTATCCTACTATTATAATATAATAGTTGCCGGGCCGGTATCACAGCTTGTCTTGTCACACACATATCTTGATGCAGTAGTAGAGTCGATAAGAACACTCACCTCCTCCGATTTCAGTAAAACTTCTCACATGCTAAAATATGATAATGGAGGTACAAATACCGCTTATTTTAGGTCCAAAAAGTTTTTGGTTCGTTAATTATCGCTAATTGAAAAACGCCAAAAATGGGCTAAAATGGCCCTTAAGGTGGATTTGAAATTTTGGAGTTGGAACTCCAGACTTCGTACAGGTGTCCGCTAGGATGCCAATATGCACCACAGGCGGGCTCAGGCCTAAATTCGTCCGAATTTTTGCGTAAGACCGGATGGCGTAAATCTTGGTCACGTGACCTCGGCTAACTTCTGAACCGCTCAAGTAAGGGATGTTTATAACCTGCTTAATCGATGCAGAATATGATGAAAATGACACGTTTTGACATCATTTTTCATCCCAGACGCACAGGAAAGACACAAATCGCCTTACAAAATTGACGCCATCTAGTCTCCCGCTCTTTTTTTGCAAAACTCTAACTTCTGAACCGTTGAAGTAAGGGAGGTTCACAGCCTGCTTAATCGATGCAGAAAGAAAAATAAATGAGAGGAAATGGCCTTATTTTTCATCTCCGGCGTGCAGGAAAGGCACAAATAGCAAAAAACTGATTTTTTGCCCAAATCACGTGACCAAAATTCACGCCATCCGGCCTTACGCAAAAATTCGGACGAATTTAGGCCTGAGCCCGCCTGTGGTGCATATTGGCATCCTAGCGGACACCTGTACGAAGTCTGGAGTTCCAACTCCAAAATTTCAAATCCACCTTAAGGGCCATTTTAGCCCATTTTTGGCGTTTTTCAATTAGCGATAATTAACGAACCAAAAGTTTTTCGGACCTAAAATAAGCGGTATTTGTACCTCCATTATCATATGTTAGCATGTGAGAAGTTTCACTGAAATCGGAGGAGGTGAGTGTTCTTATCGACTCTACTACAGAACAAAACCTACTTAGTGTGACTTGTCTTTTGAACGTGCAATTCAATTACTAATTTGTTGCACATCACTTCTCTAGATCCGTTCTTGCTAGGCTTAGTTTCCTCTCTCTCTCGTGTGAGGGAGGGTTGCTGCAGAGATATGAACAACTCCAGAAACAGATTGTCCCCGCCCACTGGGGCGTGGAGTAAAATCCGGATCATGTTGAGCTCTGTGACATCCTTCCGACGGTTGGGAATCATCTCTCAGGATACTGAGACACGCCCACTAGGCTTAGCTGTGAGTCTTGCAACAAGCTAGCAGATACATCTTTGGGTTTTTAATGAGCTAAAGTCACAAGCAGAAATCAATATATTGGAATTAACAAATTGCAGTGCTTCACATATTTCATCTTATCACGAGTTTGTCCGTCACGTTTTATCCGTATCTCGAGTTTGTCTGTCTATCTGTCTGTCTGTATATGGAAATTGGTTGTTCCTGGTTTTCCCAAACACCCTTCCAGAACTCGCAGTGTCTGTGTAGCAGCAATTACATTCAATTTCCAACCTTGCAATACTAGGCACGCCTGAAGCAGCACACACACAGCTAGGCTGGGCATTAGTTTTTGTTTTACGGTGACGGCTGTAGACATTTATTGTTTGTTTGTTGAATTGTGAGAAGATGAAGGCTAAGTCAGTGCTATCTGTGATCGGTTCAAATCGAAACGGAAACGATGTAATGAAATGCTTTTTATAGATGTAGTTTATTTGTACTGGGATTTTATTATTTTGTTCATTCATTATCTCATTAATGAGATGAACCATGATACATGAATCAGGGTCTGGTCACACGTGTACATACTTGTTGTTGCCTGAATTGATTTTCCATGTTCTAATAGCACAAAGCACGAGTCTAACTAAAGAATCCCCCCTCCAATAACCCTCAGCAACACCCCCTCCCTCCCTCTCTCTCAGGCGGGTAACAGTGGTACTGCAGCATCAATAGGAGAGAAGTTCCTCTCTCACGCTCGAGATGGGAACATGGAACAACTCAGGACCGTTCTGGATAACCACCCAGATGTTGTTAATTTTGCCAACTCTTATGGCAGAACAGGTACGTGGTTAACTTTAACCAATAACCAAGTTTTACCTAGGTAATACGTTATTTATTTATGAACTAACTTGCCGGTTTCTGGGCCATCTCGCCTGCTTCATTCGTCTCAGTACGAGACCTCATCAAAGTTATAATGTTGTTGGGTGTGACAGGTGGAGTTCGTGTGCGTAACTTCGAAGTGTTACTTACCGAGATGCTACAGTAATTACTGTCTCACACTTTATGTAGTCAGAGAGAAAGAATGGCATATCATATATCATGATTATTAATAGCTATCTCGGTAATTTATCCGCCCATGAATCTAAATATGGCTTCATAGCTTGCCTTGAGGTACATTCCATTCAATGTGACATTCCAATCTGACATGATCAATAATAGATCTGTCTGGGGAGATATCCCAGAATCAGGATTAGAAAGGTGAGGGCACTTTTGATAGGTAGTGACCCAACAGTATTGTGACTGTGTCGCACCGGTCGCACTCCAATTGATCCCATGTAAAACCACGTGACGCGCAGGAACCTAATTGGAACGAAACCAATCATCGTGTTCCTGCGCGCACACACAGCGCTGGTAAGCGCCAACGTTGGAAATGTGGTGGTCGATGTTACCCGTTGTTGACATTTTACCAAGGTGTTAGAATGGAAGGGAAGTACATTCTTATAATCCTCAAATCTCTCCATTTCAGCTCTGATGGAGGCGGTGGAAAATGAGAATAACGACCTCGTTAAATATCTGATAGACAGGGATGCAGATGTAAATGCGATATCTAAAAACTTCCAGAAAGAGACCGCCCTAAGTCGGGCTGCCAAGGCCCAAAATAAGGCAATGGTTGGGTATCTGGTGGAAAATGGAGCTGACATCCAGGTGGGTACAGTTAAATGTAACTACATTCCTGGGTGACAAGTCCTTTAGTCCTTTAGTTTTCACAAAGTTGTGTAGAGTTGTGGATATTAGGAACAACTCCGTTTAGAATATTTTACAAAACCCAGTAACACCCCTTTCTTCAGACCGCGCTAAGTTGTATCTGCAACCCCCAAATCGGTAACAACTGGATTAACGACGAGAAAGCTTTCTCCCTGACTGGTGTCAAGATGTTGGTATCTCCTCCCATTCTCGCTGCCACTAAGGAACCGATTCTAACTGCATTCAGTGTTAGCAATAAGTTGTACCTTCTTGCTAAACGGAGAGAGGAATACAGGGACATCTATACCGCACTAGCACTTGAGGTAAACAAGGGGATTAAATGTTCTAAGCCGAGTTCTTATCTTCTTGTAACAAGGGGTAGGGGCAGTGGATAGTCCTAACTCCTAGTATACCTGATCGATAACTAACGATGACCCCCTATCTCGAAATCTCTAATTCAGGCCTCTCTTTTTACTACCTTTCTAACAACTATTTCAATCTATATTTTCAGTGTGAATCCTTTGCCTACAGTTTCCTGGATCAGTGTGAGAACTTGTGGGAAGCAAGGAGACTGCTGTCAAAAGAGATGAAAGTCATTGACAAGGCTATCAACAACTCGTGAGTATTTTAGCTTGGTTTGCATCTAGAATAGGGCCATCAATAACTTATTCAGTTTGTAGTGATACAATATCCTAATATGTTATGCGGGACCTAGGTATCCAATTAGTTGAGTTAGCTCCCAGTTCACAAAATTAATTTGTCCTATTACTAATAAGTCCTCACCTTCCCTCAGCAAGAAAGAGTTTGTTGCACACCCCTTCGTCCAGTCTCTCCTTAAAGAACAAAACTTTGGAAAGTTCATGAACAAATCTCTATGGGACCGATTCCTTCTCTTCCTCTACTGGTGGTTCTCTGTCATTATCTTCCCCATCTACTTCTTCCGTTACATCAAACAGGATAGCAGAACCAGGAAACTGAAATACTCTGATCTCGGGGAATATATCGATTTTATGGGAACCCCGGTGTTGTGTCTCATTGCAGATACAATCAGTTTCTGTATTTGTTTCTGTTTGCTACTAAAGGTCTGCTTAGCGGAGTGTTTGCCACTCCAAGCGTTACAGTTTGATATGGGGTATGAGTATATTCTGTGGTCTTGCATCCTTGGCCAGATCTATACAGAGGTGATCCAACTCCGGAAACTGGGCTGGAAAAACTATGCAACACACTTTTGGAACGTCCTGGATATGCTGATTATCTCACTGATGTGCGTGGCGGCTGGTATACGTGTGTACACCATTCATCTGGCATGTGGATTACCTGATAACCTCGTGGAAATGAACTGTAACAGGACCATGACACTGGATAAGGATATTTTCTGGAAACTAAATCTCGATACTTCTGAAGTGGATCTGTACGGTAAAATAGAGAATTATGTTGGAGTTGCTTGGATGTTTTACGGTTTCCTAGGCTACCTCCAGACGATAAAGTTCATCTCGCTCACTGACTCCCACAACGTCCTCGGACCCCTCCAGCTGGCGATGAAATCTATGATTGAAGATCTCTGTCAGATCTTGGTGCTGCTAAGTGGTTTCGTTCTCTCCTTCTCTATCTGTATCACCGTTACAATGAGCCAAATATATCGGTTTTATCCGGAAACTCAGGGTGTTGCAGGTCTTGATATTCCCAAAGAGTTTAAGAACTTGGAACAAACGGCCATGACTCTGCTTTGGTCGCTGTTTGGGTTTATTGACTTTATCGACGAGTTGAGGGGAGAAAGGGAGGTTCAACAGACGGGTGTTTATGTTGTCATCTATTTTCTTCTTGGAAGTAAGTAGAAAGTCAGAATCCTCTTAAGAATTTCCCCCCAGAATATCATCAGATCGACTGTCTACCAGGTTCCCCAATTTAACTTTACCCCACCCCCAAGTTATCCCCATCCCCAGGTTATCTAATGTTATCTGCGATCCTCCCCCAGGTTATCTAATGTTATCTGCGATCCTCCCCCAGGTTATCTAATGTTATCTGCGATCCTCCCCCAGGTTATCTAATGTTATCTGCGATCCTCCCCCAGGTTATCTAATGTTATCTGCGATCCTCCCCCAGGTTATCTAATGTTATCTGCGATCCTCCCCCAGGTTATCTAATGTTATCTGCGATCCTCCCCCAGGTTATCTAATGTTATCTGCGATCCTCCCCCAGGTTATCTAATGTTATCTGCGATCCTCCCCCAGGTTATCTAATGTTATCTGCGATCCTCCCCCAGGTTATCTAATGTTATCTGCGATCCTCCCCCAGGTTATCTAATGTTATCTGCTATCCTCCCCCAGGTTATCTAATGTTATCTGCGATCCTCCCCCAGGTTATCTAATGTTATCTGCGATCCTCCCCCAGGTTATCTAATGTTATCTGCGATTCTTCTCCTCAACATGTTGATTGCAATGTTAACAACCACATTTGAACGGATCCAGCACCAGTCTGATGTTGAATGGAAGTTTGCCCGGGCCCTCATGTACAGGGGGTACGAGGGTGGGCACAGTTATCCGTCACCCTTTAATCTGATATGTCACGCTCTGGTTATACTGTTCACCAAAATATTCAGGTAATGAATAGATTATAGAGACGAATTAGAAGGGTACGTTATCCCCTAACCCCCACCCAATGTCTACTTTTGCCAGTATCGTGATATGACGTCATATTGTTGTTTCCCAGCTTCTATTTACCCATGGAAACATGTTACGTCTTTGTTTCCCACCTCGTATTGACAGCCTTGTTTCCCTCTGCAGGTGTTCCACGGGGCCCTTGCTGGGAGAGAAACATCAGGGTGACCAATACAGAGAGAAACTTATCAAGGATCTTCGGAAGAGGTTAATTGAGAGCAAGTCTACTGATTACTAGCTGCACTGTCTGGCGTTTTGGCGTTTTTATTTGAAATCGGGTCGGCGCTCCGCCAGACAGATTAGCTGCGCAGCATGATGGGAGACTGGCTATACCCCGCTAACAATTACAGCTTATATCACCCCTAATATATATCTAGCACGTACCTAACACACACGAATCAGATACTACGCCGGAAAAGAGGGAGTCGTAGGAGTCATTAACTTCTCGGCGTCGACGATAAAACGCAGAAATCATAAAAAGAGCTTTTGCTAGCACGACCCCTGCACGTGGCGCTATGTGGTAGCACAGTAAGCAAGAGCTGCACCATCTCTCTGTCACATATTGCATGATATCTGATCAATCTCTCACTTGGCTAAAAATTATTTGAACTGCATGTGCCCCCAAATTGTTCGCTGAAAATGATTGCTGCATGATATCCTTGTTTTGTTCAAATCCAAACAGGGTCGAGCAAGGCAAGGATGACCCATGGCCATATCACGCCCTAAAAAGCTCCAATATCCTTTTGATTTAGTTGACCTGAGCTAGACTCAGTCTTGTATCACAATTCAGCATACATGCATGTGCTGGAACCTTGCTGAATTTTTTCTCCACTCACAGCTGTCTGGCGCCGCAGACCCCATCTGAGAATCAAATAGGGGTCTGACGCCGCCAGACAGACTCACAGCACCTCAACACTGCAGTTATTATAGACACTGATATTATCTCCGATTGTAAACTCTTTCTCTCTCTCCCAAAATCAGCCCTTTCAGTAACTGTCCCACTCGATTCACCCCCAACACCCCTCCCCTCTCTCCCTAGGTACTACGTAGGTAAAAACATCGCAGTTGGAAAGAAAGTTGGAGGGCTGATCGAGCAGTACAATAACATGCTATCCGATCGGAAAACAGGTGACCCACCTAAACCTAGTCTACCCAAGGGGGACCGAGCACTGGACGCTCTACGGGAGGGTGGTCTGAGGGATATAAAGAATAAAGAGAAGTGAGAAAAACAATTTATTGTTGCTGATTATGTCAAGAGAAAGTTCAGGATATATGAATCAAAAGAGTTTGTGAGCCAGTGAGTGTAACAGTAGATCAAGATGTATGGAGAGTTGTATGAACAGGAACAATGTTTGGAGCTTGGACTCTTTCTTCCTCTCCCTACTCCCTAGTGTCATACTGATGTCTGATTCTCTCTGCTGACAATGAATAATAATATATGTGATGTGTTTATTGGTCATTTTATTTTGTATATTTCTACTATTGATTTCATCCATCGAAATACACATTTCATTTTGAGTTTGACATTGAAATGTTTCTACGGTTCTACACTCATTTACAGTGCTTGAGTGTAGAATGTACACTGTATACTGCAGTACTGTGATGGCTAGGGTACCCTTAATCGCAAATCAGTAAATCGCCATTCGCCGCGAATAAATCTAGAATACGCTGCAAAAACGTGCCGCGCAGCGTGAACTATGAAGCTTGCGCGGCTCAGAAATTCAGCAGATTTCGTTTCATTTTTTTCAGATTCTTAAACTTTTTTGTTTCAAGTTTTTACTTTTTTAACTTTAATAAGGAACCATAATAAAGTTCAAGAGCGCACCCCATCCAAGAGCGTACCACCTCCAAAAGACACCACTCCCAGAGCGCACCACATCAAAGAGAGCTCCCCATCCAGAAGATACCGCGCGCAGGGGACACCACGCGCAGAAGAGACCGCACGCGCAAATACAACGCCGCGCTGGTCTCTTCTGCGCGTGGTGTCCCCTGCGCGTGGTATCTTCTGGATGGGGAGCTCTCTTTGATGTGGTGCGCTCTCGAAGTGGTGTCTTCTGGAGGTGGTGCGCTCTTGGATGTGATCTCTTTTGGGTGTGGTGCGCTCTCAGGTGTGGTCTCTCTTCGATCGGGTGCGCTCTTGGGTGCTCTTGGAGGCTCTTGAACTTTATTATGGTTCCTTATATTTAATAAGGAACCATAATAAAGTTCAAGAGCCTCCAAGAGCGCACCACAATCAAGAGAGACCAAAATCAAGAGCACACCACAATCAAGAGAGACGAAATCAAGAGCGCACCTCATCCAAGAGAGCTCCCTATCCAGATGTGGTACGCCAGGGGCGGCTCTGCCATGCGGACGATGCGGACGCGTCCGCATTTTTACTTTGAATCACGGAGAGAAAAAGAAAAAATTCAAGGAAAAGGGTCAATTTGATGTTTCAAATGAGATTTTTAGTGAAATCCGCGCGCCATTATACAGGTTTTTTTGCCGTCGCAGTATTTTTTGGTCTCTCTTGATTGTGGTGCGCTCTTGGAGGCTCTTGAACTTTATTATGGTTCCTTATAGCGACCCGTAAAAAAGGTTACAAGGCCTCGAGGAGTCAGGTGTGAGACGACCTACAGCATGAAAGAACAGGATAAACCACACGCATAAGAGATTGCCATGCAGGGACGGCACTGGGCCTCTGGCAAGCGGGGTCCAGGGACACCGCTCCGGCCGTCGGTGGTTGTGTAGGGCCGGAGCTCTTTAAGCAGGACCCAAAGGCTGTACAATTATGAAATTTTAAGCATTGGTGAGCCCCCTTCTCATCAGGTTTCCCGTTTTTTTGTATTTTCTTCTCCGTGTTTTCAGTATGGGTGTCCGTGACCACCCACGTACATGAGACACAGTACAGCTTTTATACCGATCGCTATAATCGTTAACTAATGGTTAAGTCAATTTCTCATCAAAATGACACTGGCGTGGTACACGCTAAGAATGTGTCATCCACTTAAAAATGGCGCAAATTTTTGGTACATACCTAGTGCTAGTGTTCTCTCCTACTTCGCCGATTTTACGCCTTCCGGGGCATTTTGGCAACTGATTAAGATCCCTGTTTTGATGTTCATAATAATAACCAGCGGCTAATTTTGAAGTGGCACTGGTATTGATTGTAAATCGTGTTTTTTGCTATTACGTCACATGACACCTGACACCTGACAATATTCTTTATCTCCAACCCCCTTTCTTTCACTAGCTATCATGGCTATGCTTTGCTACGATACTGTATGCCACTCGGACACCAGCCCTCTGACAATCCCATGCGACCAATCTGATAATTCCTGTATTTGGGAGGGACGGCGACCGTTTTGTTTCCCCGGGGATTTTGGTAACAAGACGAGTATCCCCTGCCATCATTCTGACTTCTTCCGCTGCTACTGTCAGCACGATGATGATGGGCTGGCGTGGTGTGATTGCCGGGGTGCCATCTGGTTTTGGGCTATAACCGGCCTCGTTATATTCTTGTTCCTATCCGTTATGACATGGAGTATTGGGGTGTGGTGTGCGGAGGGAAGGAGGAGGAGAGAGGGGTATGAAGAGGTGAGATCAAGTAATATGGTTGTTGCTCAGAACCAGGCGGCCCACATGCACGCCCCACCCCGTGCTACAGAGATAGAGCCCCTGCTGCCCCCACCTGATTTAGCGTACCGGACAGCTGCCCCACCTTCATATGATGAGGTGGTAAATGTGGGGAATATCTTTGCAACTGCTCCTAGTAATCCTGCATTCTTGGGATAAGGGAGAAAGATCACCGAGAACTTTATCTTGTTCAAATCGCGGTGAGAGTTGAGACAGGATTGAGCAATGCAAGAGACAACAGGACTTTTTACTCGTGTTTGGATTGGGGGAGCTGATAGCTCTGAATATGTTTGGTGGCCAAGGTTGTAAAAAGTAACATTTGTGTTTGTTCTGGGTTGAACTGTTTTATTAAAAGAAACCAAAAACACCGCTAATATTTTATCGATTTTTTAATCTTGTGTTCTTGTTCATGTTGGTAAATTTGATTTTGTACAGTTTGTTTTATCTTCAAAAATACACCCTTTTTCGAACTTTTGAGTTTTACTTCTGCCCCTCTAAATTATCACACATGATGTGGTAGTGTGACGTGTTCAAATGTTGATAACCCGTTTCCCTCCCCCTGTGTATGGAAGGCGCTAAGGCAAAGAGACCTAGTTCAGAGGAGGTAGAAAAGGGAAAAAGTAAAAAATTAAAAACCTCCAATCATTCGTCATCTCCCTCTCCAATCACATCAGAAGAAGAAGAAGAAACTTCTCAGGTTTGGATTTGTTTCTCACGGCTTTCCTTTTGTAATGTGTCACTTTAATATAATACCTCTTTCATATAAAACCGACACTTTTAGTTCTTTTAGAATCTTCTCATTGAATTTAAATGTCTCTCAACATGTTCTTTTGTCTCGGAAATCGTTTCAAACGGATTTGTTTTCTCTCTGCTACTCATACACCTTTTTGATGAAATACTAAATGGTGTCTTAATCATACTTCCCACATCTTTGTACTCATAGAGACGTGAAATATAGTGTTCTCGAAAGCGTCTTTCTTTTTTATTTCTATTATTATTAGTATTAGTATTATTATTAGTATTAGTAACTAATTAGTAACTAACAACTGTACTAACAACTGTACTCACAACTGTACTCACAACTGTACTAACAACTGTACTCACAACTGTACTCACAACTGTACTAACAACTGTACTCACAAATATCAACTGTAAACCCACACCCAGGTCAATAAGATGGGCTCAAATACAGTTGCAGTACCTGAGATGGCGGCCTACTGTTTCGATACTTTGCTAGCCCATTTCTACAAGAAAATGGACAAACCAACCCCAACATTCACTAATGATTCCTTGTAAGTTGTGGTGTAAGAGAGAGGGTCTGTAAGTGATGCCACTGTAGGATTTTACAGCGTATCAAAAAGTGGCATATCGTTGATCTAACACGAAGAAGTTAGCTTGCACTTGATAGATAGCACTTGATGGCTACCATCCAACCTGTTTTCCCTCCTGACTAGACTGAATTATAAACTACCTGATACCTAATCCCCAATCTTATTTTCCTGAAATTATCCATTCTACATCTTTCAGTCCGTTGTTTGTGACTTGGTTAATTGGATCTGATGAGAGGTTACGGGGGTGTATTGGTACTTTCTCATCTCTCAGTCTTCACAAGGCTATTAAAGAGTATGCGATTACTAGGTACAGCTTTGTTTGTTTTACCGGTAGGTCCGTTATTATTTCTTAAGCGATGATTATTTGATCTGTGAAGAGATGAAACTATGATAATTTAGCCACTTCCAATATTTAAATTTCTCTGAAATTCATCACTGACCCTACTGTGGCTCCATTCTAACACCCCCTTTTCAGTGCGATGCATGATAGTCGGTTTAACCCTGTTAGTAAATCTGAAATTTCACAATTGAAAGTTTATGTCAGTCTGCTTGTTGGATTTGAAGATGGGGAAAACTACTTAGATTGGGAGGTATGGAGGGCGCGGCGACACTGTTGTGATTTGAGTTGCGGGTGTAGGATGAGAGAGCGCGCGCCGCAAACATACAGAGACGAAGGATCGGAGACATCAATCATCAATGTGACAAATGACAATGCCAATGATTGAAGACAAATTAACCATATTATCTTCTATCTAGGTGGGTACACATGGTATAAAGATAGAGTTTCCTATGGGTGGCAGTACACGGACAGCAACATACCTGCCAGAGGTGGCTGGGGAGAGAGGTAAGCATGAAATAGAGTCTTGTTGAGTCTCCAGTGGAAACTCAACAAGTCTCTCTGCCACTTAATAAACACACAATTCCCTAAAAAACTGCCTGACTTTTCGACTTGACCCACTGAGCTTCATTATTCATAACATAATCACAATGTATTTTGTAACCAGTATCATGTTGTTTTCAGATTGGAGCAGAGAAACTACAGTATTTAACTTGTTAAGAAAAGCAGGGTTTAACGGCCCGATTACACAAGACGTTCTGGACTCAATTAAATTGATACGATATCGAAGTGAAAAAGTGTCTATGACGTATCAGGTTCGTTTTAATAAATCACTCGAATATTATATTATCTTCTGGTGAATTCCCCTTTTTTCCTAAGCCAAATTCAACATAATATTTTGTTGTACATAACTCGATAGATCTCTAAATCCCATATTATCTGTCAGAGCATTGACCTGACCCGATTCTCATTTCTCTCAAATAATAGCTTGAGAACAGTGGTCAGAGCATTGGCCTGACAGCATATTACTCATCCTATTCTTCTGAACATTGTCCCTCCCTATAATAATACCCACTACAGTATTCTGATTATTGTCCCTCCCTACCCACTACAGAAGTACGTCGAACAGAATGAAGGAGCGGCTCGTCTCATGAACGGGAACCATTAACGATAAACCTGACACTAGTATTTAACTTCTTATGTAAATTACACACAGATACTGTCACACTGGATCTCTATCTCTGACAAAATGCACAAAATCTTTATTTTACTTTAACTTTAACCATAATAAATGTTATTATATATAAGTGTGAGCAATTTAAATATTTATCGGAGCGGTTAAAAGACATTGAAATATATTCTCGACATGTTATTATTGTAATACGATAATCATTTAGCTACCACTTAATTAGCTGTTTCTACAATTAGGCGAAAGTGTGTTAATAGAACATGCCAGGAACCGACCGACACAAGTAAACAACCAATCAGAACTCGTTATTTAGGTCACGTGACTGGTTATCAGCCAATCAGGGACCAGTATTTCCTGATTCGGTCGGTTCCTGTAACACGCTCTCGCCTTACAATGATTTACTATAATATTACAGAAGAAATAACACACTTTCATACTTTACAGAAATAACAACAACAAAAAAGAGCCAATTTCAGCTATTTCTCAGAAAACTAAGGAAGATATTCAGATACCCTGCAGAGTCCTAATCCAGAGGAAAAAAGAATATCAACAATAATTGCCTAATTCAAAAGAAGCACAGCAAAAAATATGTGAGGTAAATGAACTAAAAGAATTGCTAAACATTGTTTTTCTACCATTCATTCACACTTTTGGAAGATCTCCTTTTCCCCAGAAGGGTACATACACTTCGTGATCTGGGCATGTCCGACGGAGTCTTGGGTGCTTTTTGTTTGGGATCCTTTGGAGGTGGCTTTATCTTCTTTATCTGGGAAAAGATAATATATTTGTTTGCCTTTTTTGACCTTCTCACGTGCCCCGACCGAAAGTTCGGTTAGGAATAATAATAGTGGTGAGATGGTTTTTCGGGGGGTTTTGGTTGTGAAGAATGAAAAAACACAAAGCTGCTAAAATGGGACAAACCTGCAGTAAACACTGTCTCTCGTGTTCCCAACCTCTCCTATCCTCTTTCTCCTCCTGTAATTCTAACTCTACTTTCTTTCTAGCTCTCCTCTCATACCTAGTGGGAGGGGCGTGACAGGTCACTCAGCCTTTGTTGAGTGGTGGGGGGGCGTGACAGGTCACTCAGTCTTTGTTGAGTGAGATCAGAGAAAGCTAGGCCAAAGAGATCTTTATTTTACCCGAAACTCATCCTTAATTGCCCACATATATATTCCTAAATCCCCAGAGAATTTACCCTAACTTTAATACACAGACAAGAATTATAAATCCTGATTCCTAATCACCACTAATTCCTACCACTTACTTCAGATCAAGTCGTAGTTTCGATATCTCGCACTCCATCTCATGAAGCCTGGGGTCAGGAGTGGAGGGTGTTGAGGAAGAAGGAGTAGATCCTGCAGAACCCAGGAATTGGCCCAGAGCCAGACCCAACAAGTTGGGGTTGTTGAGCGACAGGTCAGTGGGCCGGGACTGTAGGTAGGGTGGCGGGTGGTAGGCAGTGGGAGGAGGGGTGGAGGTGTAGGTGCGTGGAGGAGGGGTGGAGGTGTAGCTGCGTGGGTCCATTGGAGGTCGCTCCCTTCTCTCAGACCGTGCCCGGGTGAAGGAGGAGGGAGATGAGGGGTATTCGTTCTTCATTATACCTGGGTAGAGGGTTTGTAAATAGTGGGAGATGGACAACCAACTGTGCTTACTAAAAAATAGAATTTGAACATCTTACGACTGTGAGTAGTCTTGCTCAGACTGTCTCGAGCAGCTGCATACCCACTGAAACACTACAGTGGACACCCCTGTCGCAATACCTATATATTTTATCGATACCAGTATAAAACTAACCATCTAGAATGACGTGACACTGGGGACAAGAAGAGAACGACTGCATCCATAGATTCAGACAGATCCCATGAAATATGTGGCCACATTTTGTTACCGTTACTGGTTGTTCATTGAGGGCACGTGTGCATACTTGACATGTGGTATTGGACATGGTTACTGCAGTACCTGAAGAATTGGGCAGATTAGAGCAAAATATGATAACATTATATCAGCTATATCGGCGCCACTTCACCGTAGATAAATAACTAGATATTGAAAAGAGATGAACAACAACAACTACAAGATATATCGAAGAGAGATGAAGGCCGTCCCTTGTATCAAGTTCTGCGGCCGATCAAAAGCACTTAATAGGGTTATCATGAACAATCTCTCAACAGCATACAAATTAGGATATCAGGATATATGCATTATAGGTGCAGACACTAGGCTACAGATTTAGAGTTGCTAAAAACCTATATCGATAGATCATCATTTTCTCAGCCCCATCTCTAAAGATAGAGTCGATAGAGCGTGAAGTTGGAGGGGAAATCTCGAGTGAAGGGGACTGGGGAAGCACGGTTTGTTGACTCTACAACTATGCGCTATAGATAGCGACATGTGGGGTGAGACAGAGATTGCACTAGTAGCAGTGCAGCAGCCGCATAGCTCTCGAGTAACAAGCTGCCTGTCTGGCGTCTGCTGCAGTGTTTGTTTTCAGATGTATCTTGTTCACACATCACAGGAAGAGAGAGAGAGATGGGGTGAGAGAGATGGGGTGAGAGAGAGAGTGAGAGAGAGAGAGAGAGAGAGAGAGAGAGAGAGAGAGAGAGAAAGAGAGAGAGAGAGAGAGAGAGAGAGAGAGAGAGAGAAAGAGAGATACTCATACAAGGTGCAAACTAGACTATGTCACTCTCAATTACTGCATGATTGCACAACCTTGTTCACACCTTCCACACCAATTATCATCTACTGCACAATGGACTGCAGCACGTGGATATAACCAGGCTTGTTAGGCAATATAGATTGGATAGTTTGATCTTATCTAGCTTGATAAGATCTGCAGCTAATCGTATCCTCGGTGCATTGTATTGGTATGAAAACAAAATCTATGTTAAACTTTTAGCTCTACGTACGATTCAAGGTCTCACTAGGTTTTTGTGCTGATTCTGAGTCAGAATCAGCACTATAAAAGTACAATGAAATCTTGAGTCGGAATCTGATATTTTGACAACTGACAGGCGGCAGGTGTCCTGTCGACATCACACATTATTGTAGGTGCATATCAAAGAAAGGCCGAGCTGTTCGTTCTCTCTCTCTCTCTCTCTCACCCTCACTAGATCTAGAGTCACTATACTGCACTTAAAAGTGCTCCCCCTGACTAGCACTTTAGTAATTGACTGCTTTACTGAGTAAGACGATGATGTAATATTTATCAACCGAGAACCCCCCCCCCCCCCCCATGTATTAACCAACTCGACTACCCCATGCCAGCCCAATCTGAGCGACAAATTAAACCAATCACGGTCACTATAATAGAGAGCACTCAGCACATATATTCAGTAGCAGACTGCTTGACCAGCGAAACTCTAAGAATATCAGTCGCCCAGCCCTCGAGAGCTTGAGTGCTTTTACACAATGTGGGCGATCGAGCTCCGTTATAAAAACTCTGAATGAGAGAGAGATAGAGGGAGACAGAGAAGAAAAGATAGAGTGAGACAGAAGGGTGCTCTGAGCTGTTGAGACTTAGTGGGACAGAGAGAGAGAGATAGAAGCAAAACAAAAGACTAGCGGTCTGACACCCCACACAAAAATACTCTCTTTGAATCATTACATCATGTCTTCAGGTCGCACCCTCTGAAAAAGGATGAATATATTGCTTGCTATATATTTACTATCGGTGGGGTATATTATGCAAATATGTACTGAATTTGGTCAAATGCCCTATTCCAAGTACTGATTTTGGTAAAATGCTCTATTCCAAGTACTCACACTTAACTATCGATATAGTTTGTGGGTACATAATGATACATATGCAAGCTGTCTGACGCCTTGGTAACATGGACACCTGTGCGAGAAATGTATAATACCTATCCTGATTCAATGGGGGGGGGGACATGTTAATTTTGTTAACTTTGTTAATATTAACATCGAAAAAACAGGTGATTTATTAACATAATTAACAAAAGTTAACAAACATTAACAAATGCCATTTATACCATCTAAAGTCCCTTTAGCACGTGTTTTTTGGTATTACACATGCTGCATGTTGTTCTGCGAACAAAGATGTTCCTTCTGCATGATTTGCATACCCCCAAGCCGTCTACTACAGCCTTCCCACAACAATTTGTTCCATTTTGTAAATTCGAACAAAAACTAGCCAACCTGAACCGCAATTGAGGTCAAATGACACTAATCCAAATTTTCCAACCTTAAAAACTTAATAAGACTCATAAATTTACCTTCAATCGAAAAATATCCCAAAAATAATTTTTTCTAAAAAAACACAAGGATTTGTAGCGAAGCAAATTTTCAATTTTTGACCAAAAAAAGCAATTCTGGGAATTTTTTCAAACAGAAACGTTGTACATCACTTTCTTTCGTCTGAATAATGGATTATCAATGAAAAAATTACATTCAAGTGACATTTTACACGCTAAATTGAAATATTCGTACTCTTTAAATTTTGATCGATTTGGAGCCAAAAAACTTGTATGTTGGACTTTGGATATCGGAGGAGGCCTTGCATGGGTATACAAACGTTAGATAAGTTATTAAACTACAAAATTAAATCAGTTAAAGTCGTATTATCAACCGATAACACCAATATTTTAGTATTTGTTAATTTTGTTAATTTTGTTAATTAACGTTAATTAACAAAATCGGAAAAAAGAGGTGATTTATTAACAATTAACATGTCCCCCCCCCCCCCGATTCAATGCTCTGACCACTTGTTGAGTTAATCAACAACTGGCCACGGTTCTCACGCGAAAGAAATTATAATAGGGTCAGTCCAATGCTCTAACAGATTCAGTAAGAGTCGTAACAGTAAACGTAACACGATACGGCCGTGAGAAAATGAAACTGAGCATAGAGTATGCGAATCTCTGATCAACAGACCCAAAAAGCACGGCATCATGATACACGACGCATCTGACAAAAGTAGACAAACCTCCCCTCCTTTCGTGAAAAATGTGGCGTGTAGATCACATCGAAAATAGTGGCAGATCTACAAACACCACCATGGGCTGACCGCTGATGTCTACTTCTAGGAGAGAAGTAACCTAGGCTATGTAAACACACTCTTCTAGACAACTTCCCACACTGTACTAAACCCAGTACTGCAGAGCTATCTCTGTACTGCAGGCAAGTCGCCATAAAATAAACAAGGTGTTGAAAATAGCACCTCTCCCTTCTTTTTTAGCCACCACTCATCTACTGACCACAACACACAACAATTATCCAACCATCCAACTAGTAGTTGGGTGGTTGGATAATTGTTTATTAGCATCATAATGAGAGTGACCGAGAGTGGCAGAGTTTTTGATACCAAAAAGGTGGAGGGATCACACTCAGAGTCAGTCCATGCACGCAGTGCGAATGCTGTCTGGTGGGGCCAGATTGTGCAAATAGCAAGTAAATATGTAATCGCACCACATACCAGAAGTATTTAGAGCTTTTGCCTTTTAAAATCCAACGACAACCTATTTTTTGCTCGAAATATAAAAATCTGTACATTTTGTTACACAAAAACAGAATGCAACAAAGCTTTTGAAACAAATACAAAAAAATATCTCAGAATCAAATACGGTTTTACTTTTTGGCAAATAAATATCCTAATTCAAGTCCCAATGGGATACGCTATTTCTCTACCCATGGATGATACTATTTGTAAAACTTGCAATCAAATATTATCGTGTCACTGGCTCAATGAGAATGAAATTATTAGAGTCTGACAAATACGAAATGATCTGCACACACATCAAGATACTAAGAATGAACAATAATCACTACACTGACACAGTCAATCACTACACAGCCCAGTTTCGACCCGATTTGAGCTCCCGACAGGTCCATTTCAGTGCCTCTACAGAGAGCTGCCCGTTGTAGTTGAAGAATCATCCCATCTTCATCTTCATCATCTGACCCCTGATTGGGATGTACAACTGTCCCCGTACCCCCCAACTACAACCGAGCTTCCAAACACTGAATTCCGGATCAGGCATGGCGTATCTCTTACTCTTAATACTTGCTGTAATCAGAGCTGTTGAATTATCGATAGATTGCCTCCTACCACCCTGACTCCTACTGTTCGTTGAAACAGAGGAGTCAAAAGATTTCCTAATATCTGAATCGTAAGGTTCATCACAACGTGAGATCAGATTGTCAATGTGACCTGACCCCCTTCTTGAGTTAGAATCATGGTCTTTACACTTTGTTATTGATTCCCTCCGACCTGGTGTCATGAGCCCTGCGAGGGAGCCACGCCGTCGAGGAGGGCCAGGACTTCGGTTAGCGGCGGGGGATATGCCTCCAGAAGTCAGGCTAGCAGTCGGGGAAATACCCTCAGAAGTTAGGCTGGTAGGTGATACACCCCCATTAGGACTTTTCCTTGTTGGGGAAATACCCCCACTAGGACTTGATTGTCGCGTTGGAGATGTACCCCCATTAGGACTTCTTGTCGGTGATACACCCCCATTAGGACTTCTTCTAGTTGGAGATACACCCCCTGAACTATGTTTTGTTGGAGATACTTCCCCTGAATCCCGGGTTGTTGTCGGAGAAACTCCTCCATTCCGTTTAGTTCTCGGGGAAAGTTCCCCCGAGTTCCTACTCCTTGGTGATCTGGGTGATCTGGGAGAGGTTGGGGAGACACAGCCATGTCGTTCTGATTTCTGCCTGCACAGGGGGACCGCAACTGGGATGGTGAGTGGATCAACTTTAGCTGTTGCATCCGCTCCGGGGCTAGCGAACGATAATGTATTACCACTCATACTCCTATCAATAATTGGCTGTAAATTAGATTTTATAATAAATAGTTTTGATTTCCGGCGTTGTAGGATCCGTCCCGAGCTATTCCGGCGGGTTGCCGGTGCTCTACCGTCTGACGAACTGCCACACTCTCTAGATGAAGAAGATGAAGAGGCGGAGTCCTTCTTTTCCTGTTCCGATTGTTTCAGGTACTTCTGAATGACAGTCTTTTCAGGAACCTTACTCCTGTCCTCTTCTACAAATGATTTCTGTCGTGAAACACCGGAACTTTTAACACGTTCCCGTTGCATTGTCTCTAGTACACGCTTAGTTCTCTCGCTCACGCTATCATCTAGAGGCCGGTCGATCTGACTGATTCGTTCAGTTAAATAACGCAGTTTTTCAGTCCGAGAGTGACCGTTCATGGTAGTTCCATTAGTTTGAGGGCCTATGTGGAGTTTGTGAAGGGCCTCTAGTTTGTTTAGAGCTTCCTCATGTTGTGCAGTTTTGTCTGCAATGGCATTCCGTAGGGTCGATATCGTATCTTCCATGTCGTTTATCCGTTGTCGGGTTGTCTGTAGGAGGGGGGTTGTGAGTCAGTATTTAGTTAGTTGAGTCTGTAGGGAATTGTGGATTAGTAAGGGGTGGATGGTCTGCAGTACTGGTAGTGGAGAGAGATTCATGCCGGGTTGTCTGTTATAGGAGAGGGGGTTGTGAGTTAAATTATTGTGGAAGTTGGTGAAGGAAATCGAAATTGAAAAGAAATCAGATCGCTGAGAATTATGGCTAAATGGGGGGGGGGGGGTATTGAAGCTTTTATTATTGAACACCTACCATATAATCCACATTCCTGAGGTCCGCCACTATTTTCTGCAACTCTCCTAGTTGGCTGCGTGTAAAGTCTTGTGATGACCCTCCTCCTTTGCCAGGTGCAGATGCCCCTCCCCTGTGCTTCCCCGAACTGCAGAGTGGATATAATGTCAGAATGGACCATTACTTGCATGTATAGCTTTTCAGTAGCAGAATTTGGGCATGGATTTACTGTCTGGAGACCCCGATATGAGCGCACTATCGCTATCGAGGTATCCGTTATATTAAAGCTAACGAAAAGTATCATGAATGAGATCTGCTCAGGATAAAAATTGAAAAACAGCTATTCTAAACTTACTGTTCCTGTTCGGTGCTCTGGTTAGCAGAACTACACAGGGTCGTCTTCAGTAACGTCTTATCACTTCTTCGCGTCTTGGATGAACTGAGAGAGATAGAAGCTTTTGAAACAAGAAATGGAATAACTTTGTTGTTTGTAGAAATCTAGGCCTAGGATTCAACATTTCCAAATTCTAGATAACAGGAAGCGACCGAATCATGAAATACTGGTCCCTGATTGGCTGATAACCAGTCACGTGACCTAAATAACGAGTTCTGATTGGTTGTTTACTTGTTTCGGTCGGTTCCTGACAGCAAGAGATCAACATTACCCGTGGGATAGTGAGGAAGTGGTTTCCTTTAGTGCATGGCTCATTTTCCTGTTCGAGCTAATCCGCAACTGAGCCTGGTACTCCAACTGTTTCCTTGCTTCTGGATAGTCAACCAGGGCCTGAAAGGTAAAATTATAGTCATTAATAAACCAAGGGCATAAAATATAGTTTCACTTGAAGTTGGAAGTTCATCTAAAACTTTTTGTTTCGGCCCGGCGGCCGAGTAAGGTCTCAGTTTCTGAAGGCGAGGGATCAGTGTATGTATACTGTGTAGTAACATCGAATAGTTACCATGGTAACCACCTCTCCATCTTACCGACATTAGGGCCTTCTTTGATAGCACCAGAATATAAAGGTGGTTACCATGGTAACTAGGAGGTTACCATGGTAACTAGTCAGATTCTTACCGACATTAGGGCCTTCTTTGACAGCACCAGAAGTTCCGAATACCCAACACTCCTTACATCCGCAGTCCTCCTGTTGTTGCCTTCAAATGACAGCAAGGAGATCTCTCCAAAATACTTCCCCTCCGTCAATGTTGCAACCACTATCCGTTCCCCTGATTCAGTAGTGACGATACATTCCAGTTTGCCGTGGTTGATTATGTACATTTCCTTCCCTGTGGGGGGGGGGGGTTGAATCTTGAAACTCTATTCGACAGTGCTGATGACCGATATACAGGTGAAATCAAAGTATAGTATTCAAGTTTATTCTAGTCATCAATTTAATTTACTGCCTCATCCGATGAACTAACCTATTTCGTTTCTTTTGCAGACGTAGTCCCGGGGCGAATAGATCTGGGGTCGGAGTTTTAGGACCAGTTCACATAGCAGCCCATTTTCACAATTCTCAAATATTGTCACCTGCAGGAGAACTAAAAGTACCAGCTAGCTGTTATTTGAATTCTCCCAAACCCCCGCGACTTAAAAACGTAACATAGGGCATCGAGAAACATACCACATTTCATGGTGTTACCACCTGTAGCTCCTGAATCATTCCCATTAGTACCTTTTTTAGTGTCTTCAAATGTATTTGTATCTGGATCCGTGCCCGTAGTTTATCTGGAAGTGTCTCCAGGAGAGAGGTTTCATCAACCCCGTTAGTTCTCCCCCAGCTGTAGTCGAACCACTTCTTAACTCTCTTCTGGAGTGGATCCGGGACCCGGTGGTGCAGCATGTACCTTTGGAGGGTTCAGTAGGGTTAGTGAGGGAAATGATTGTCTGGGTTTCTAGAATACTCCTTTTGCAGATGGAGATTCGACAGAGTTTAGAAGAGCATTCCGACCCTGCAGTCTACTCTGGTGACGTCATGACGTTCCCATATTATGACGTCGTGATATGACGTCATAACGTCAACTTATGACGTCACACACATACCTCTTTATATCATCCACTTTGGCCTGGAACTCAGTCCTGGCAGCGTGCATGTTACTGATCACATCCCCCACGTTACCCACCACCGCGGCAAATACAAACACACCTGCACACAGGGGGGAACTGTCAGAGCATTGGCCTGACAGGGGGGGAATAGTGACGTCACATATATTGGAAGGAGTGTGAAACACATGACGTCGCACGTGTTGGAAGGAGTGTGAAACACATGACGTCACACGTGTTGGAAGGAGTATGAAACATTATGACGTCACACGTGTTGGAAGGAGTGTGAAACATATGACGTCACACGTGTTGGAAGGAGTGTGAAACATACGACGTTATTGCAATGAGTGACGTCATTGCATCACAATGAACTCATGATCATAAACATGATGGCATCACATTGAGTTGAAATGTCACGACAATGATATGATTGTGTACTGTCAAAACAAGTTACATGGCTCATGCATGCCTAAATATGGTGTTGTTGCTCTATCAACCAAAATGCCTATATATGGTGTTGTGTTGCTATAGCAACCTACCGTTGAAGAAGGTAAGGCCGGTAAACAGGAATTCCAGGTTAGTCTCCGGATCTGATCCTCCTCCGATTGTTGTGAGAGTTAGGAAGGACCAATAGAAACACACCGTGTACTTTCTAGAGAGATTTGGTAAGTGTATGGTAGTGGAACTGTCAGTGGTTTAGTTCTTCTAGTCGAATTAACCCCACGTATAATCGTTTCGTAGTGGTACTACCAGTACCAATTCGATACGATTTTAGTGGTAATTCGACTAGAATATAAAGCCAACCGATAAGGGCTAACTGCAGCTACAAATGTTGTAGGTATGATTGTATTTGTAAGAAACAAGTGAAACTAACCTAAGAATACACGTGGTAAAGTGAAAGTAAAACTAACCAAAGAGACACGTGGTGAAAGTGAAAGTGAAACTAACCTTAGAAACACATGGTAAAATGAAAGTGAAACTAACCGAAGAAATACACATGGTAAAATGAAAGTGAAACTAACCGAAGAAATACATGATCATCATCCCCTTCCTCTGTGGCAGGGTAGACCCAGGTGTTAACCCCAAATCCCTCATACCAGGAAATACAATAGAACACACAGGCGATCCAATGTATAATGACCAGCAGACATACAATCAAATTGAACGCCCGGAATGTATCAGGTGCGTTAGTACGGCTAAAATGCAGGGGAATGTGTTAGTTTCATGTTAGATTGTTAGGGGCTGAAATGTGCAGGGGGAATGTGTTAGGGGCATGTTAGATTGTTAGGGGCTGAAATACAGGGGATGTGTTAAGGGCTGAAATCATATGTTAGGGGCTGAAACGCAAGGGAGAAATGTGTTAGCCCTTCTGAAATGTTAGAGTATGTCAAATGTTAGAGTGTGTGTTAGAGTATGTCAAATGTTAGAGTGTGTGTTAGAGTATGTCAAATGTTAGAGTGTGTGTTAGAGTATGTCAAATGTTAGTGTGTTAGATGTTAGAGTATGTCAAATGTTAGAGTGTGTGTTAGAGTATGTCAAATGTTAGTGTGTTAGATGTTAGAGTATGTCAAATGTTAGAGTGTGTTAGTCTTCTGTTACTGGGAACATGTTACTAACACAACTAGCTGTTGTTGGGGTCTCATAGGAAGGGGTAAAACTAGCAAAGTTTTTAATCAATTTTAACATATACCTTTCCATTGCAGCTAGAAACTCAGACAAGGCCCGGTATTTGACAATCCTGGGTAATCTGCAGAAGCCAATTAACGTTATCTCACTCACTGGAACTGTCAACCCGAAATCAGTCATTCCTGCAGAGGAGGAACATCTTAAAGGTACAATGTGAGTTGGAAGCGGCCCTACTTCGAATTTGAGATGTCCTACTTAGCTTATTTCTTTAGCTTGTAATGCAGGATGACTTGAAACTTATTCTTTTAGAAGAAAACACTGATTCTCATTGCGCAGTGTTCAGAGCATTGGTCTGGCAGAGAAAACATGATTTCTTACCAATTAGTTTCCGAAAAAGCCAGTATATTACTCGTATGGCAAGAGTAGCGTAGGGGAGCGGGAGAATGGAAACTGCATCGAATGTAAATCGTCTCGTGTTTAGATAGTGCTCTTTCAGCTGCTTTTTATCGGTCACCTGAGCAACATGGTGATTAGTGAGGGAAGGGGGGGGGGGCGAATTATTGGGGAAGGGAGGGGGCAGTGATTATTCTGTCAGAGCATTGGCCTGACAACGATTATTAGGAAGGCGATTATTGGGTCAGGTTTAAAACTTTGACAAAACTTTGACAAAATCTCAAAAAGGGGAGTTCGGGGAGAGTTCATTTGGCAAACTGGGCAAAAATTACCATCGTAAATACTCAGATTCGTAAGACTACTATTACTTACATAAATTCCATCGTCAATGAACGATATGTTCATCTGGATGACCATGTCAGCTGCGTAAACTACATCAGTTATCAGATCAAACACCCAGAACAGCCACCAATACTGGGAACAAGGAGGGAGGTTAGTGTATTACTGGGACCAGTAATAGGGTTACAGGATGTGTTCATGTTTAGGGGTAGAGACTAGAGGGGGATTTGGGGGAGGAGGGAATTACAGCCATCAATACTAAAATATGTTTAGGGATAGAGGGCAGATTATGGGATTAGCTTGGCTAAACTATAAGAGCCACCAAAACAGAGTATTTTTTAGCACTTTGAGCAGCATCTCTCAACTTACAGATTCAAGTTGCTCAAAAGCAATTCTCATAACGGTAAATATGATATTATAGAACACGCTGATCCCAACAATGCCCTGCCAACAATAATACAGATCCCCCGTGGGGTCAATGATGAAATCAGTAAAACTCTGCTGGATAAGCTCCGCAGGGTCCTCGTCCTCTTCGTAGAAACTGGGGTCCTCCCCTGAGTGGTGGGCTACTGGGGGAGGCACCGGGGGTCCATCTTCAAACGATTTAGATTCGTCCTGGGAGGGGGTGAGAGAGTTGTGAGACGGGAGCTTGCCCAAATTTCCAGTTCAGGTGATGAAACTTGGCCACTAAGCAGAAACATTCTCAAAATTTACACATAAATATTAGCGGCCCAGACAGTCAGGCCGGCTATAATGATCAGGGCTGGCCTCTTCTCGCGCCGCCAGATGCTGTGCGCTCAGATCGAGTTAGCGCCGCCAAACGGGCGAAACTTCATTACCTGATGCCGAGAGAACTGCCGTTTCTTTGCCACATAATTAAGGAGAGACGCAATGGGTTGTCTGGTATCCAAAATGGATCTCGCATACTCAGACACACTGCCCAGGGAGGAGACAGAGAAGGTCCGGGTGAGGTTCTGTCCCCCCGTACTGATACTCTCTTTTATCTGACCAAAGTGCCGAGACCCACACCGCCTCAGTAGACTACTCAGGTCTGACTGAGTCAGCACCATGTCTATTATACAGAGTGTCCTGACTAGTTGACTAAGTGGAGAGTTAGTCCTGTGAGAGCAATATAAGCAGCACCGTAGATTACAGGCTTGTTACACTAGGCTTGTCCAGTAAGGGGTTCAGTACTCAAATGGACATGGTTGTCTTTTTCAGACTGCTTTCAACATAAAGAACTGAAGCCAAGAAAGAACGGCACGTCGGCACGATCCAAAAGGGGGCGCCTGCAGAGACTCTAACTAAAATGGGATCAAAATATGAAGATGTGACAATCTAACCTGGAGACTGACTAAAAGGGAGATGTGACAATCTAAGCGTTGGAGCCCAATATCAGGGAGATATAATAATTGGTTCCTACGATTGCATTGATATGTCTCTATCTCTCTCCCCCTCTATCTCTATCTATCTCTTTCGCTCTGTCCCCTCTCTCTCTCTCTCTCTCTCTCTCTCTGATCTCTCTCCCTCTCTTTTTCTCTCTATCCCTGCTGGGTAATCTCAAGTGTCAAGACTCTAGCTTTATTAGAAACCCATGGGGCCGATATTGTTTCAGTGCGTAGAAAACCTCGCTAGCTGGTATATGTAGCGGGGGGATTCAAAAGGAGGCAGGAAGCGACCGAATCAGGAAATATTGGTCCCTGATTGGCTGATAACCAGTCGCGTGACCTAAATAACGAGTTCTGATTGGTTGTTTAACGGGTGACAACTAAAAATCTGGACAATTTTCTGTGAGCTCTAGCGCCGGCCCCGCTTAAGATACAGCTTCAGACTAGTGATAGAACGATTTTTCAGACAATTTTGAATCAGAATAACACAACGGAAAAAACTAAAAAGTTCATTTTCATTGCGTTATCGCATCATTTCCTCTTGACCCACCAAAGCATGTGTACGGAGATTTGGGATTTCCGTGTGATCAGAAACGACCTTCCCGATGAAATAAAATTCTCAAATTTGAAATAATGGTTGTTCATGCCATAACCAACATAACTACCAAGTTTCAACATTTTAGCTTATCAGGAAGTTGGTTTTCCACGTCATAAATGTTTCGAGAGATCGTCAAAATGGCGATTTCTCAAATTACCTGTAAACTACGCTTTGAAGGGTTTGTTACAGATGATTCTGTGACTGGAATTGCGATTATCGGAGTGTGAAACAAAGTTAATGTCGTTCAAAATCGTCTGAAAAATCATTCTATCGCTGCCCCAAAGCTGTATCTCAAAAAGAACAGGCGCTAGAGGTGCTAGAAAAGTGTGTAAATTTCAAGTACTACATGCTTTGGTGGGTCAAGAGGAAATGATGCGATATCGCAATGAAAATGAACTTTTTAGTTTTCCCGCTGTGTTATTCTGATTCAAAATTGTCTGAAAAATCGTTCTATCACTGGCCTGAAGCTGTATCTCAAGCGGGGCCGGCGCTAGAGCTCACAGAAAATTGTCCAGATTTTTAGTTGTCACCCGTTACTTGTGTCGGTCGGTTCATGCTGGATGATATGTAGCGGGGGATTCAAAAGGAGGGATAAGTGGAGGACTAGCAGATCTATAAAATCTAAAGTGGCCTCTATCATAAACTGAAGACATAAATCTACGAGATGTATAAGAAGCTAGAAAGTAGGGGGGGAGGACCTTAGGGACAATTTCATTGACAGGTTCTCTATAAGTAAAGCTATAGGTAATAAACCCGATGAATCGTACACTACTGGCTTGGTGCACCATTGCTAGAGACCACTGCAGAACGCTGCATGAAAGTTCATAACCCCGATGGAATAACGGGAAGGGGTGACATTGCGAGAGTACAGCGCAGGACTAGGAGGGAGAGAAAAGAGAGGAGTACCCAAGGTATAACCCTGGTGCTGAAGGTACAAAGTCGCGGGAGAAAGGAGTTAGGAGCTCCAAAGCTGTCAGTATTTGACCCCAATCGATCCTTTTATTGACTGCTACCTGACAGCAAGGTGTTCCATAAAACGATTATTAACCGGGCGTTCTCTGGGGAATTGGCACTGTCTCAGAAGAGGCCTTACTAAGCATTCGACCTTTCAGCAGTTCATTTCGGTGAAATTTCACGGATTAGCTGTCAGCTTTCCTGCTTTCAGAGCATTGGTCTGGCCTTATTCTCATTCCTTCCATCGCGCTGACCCCTTCTCTCAGAGCGAGGAGAGTGGCATAGTAAGGTGATAAGCCAGGAACACCACAAAAAAATTTGTTACAAAGGATTTCCACCTCAAATGTACTCCTAAGGGTCCCCTCTATCGATTCCAACCAATGTTCATATTTGTTCAGGGGTGCTAAGGCCTCATTTCCGGGTGGGCGTGGTACCTGTATTTTCAGCCTGAGGCCAAAACCATAAGTACCCTTAAAATAGGAGTAGAGATAAAATCGAGGGCACTAGAGTGATCAGCGTCCTCGCATTAGTGGGGGTAGGTGCCGGAATTAAGTCTCTATCTCATCTGGTTAATTAGATAATTGGATAATTAGTTTTGCGCGTAACCGTTTTTTGGCTATATGGCTATATCCACTTAGGAATGGTCTAGAGACTTTTCATTGGTGCCATTTTGTAGGCAAAACGAAGTTAAGGCGGGTCGACGTCGAACTTTTAAGCTCTATCTTCAATCGTTTAGCCGTTATTTGACTTTTAAGATTCTCCAAATGAGCAAAATACGGTAAAAACCCCGATTTTGAACACCGTTAAAGCCAAATAACGGCTAAACGGTTGAAGATAGAGCTTAAAAGTCCGACGTCGACCCCCTTTAACTTCGTTTTGTCTACAAAATGGCACCAATGAAAAGTCTCTAAACCATTCCTAAGTGGCTATAGCCATATAGCCAAAAAACGGTTATGCGCAAAACTAATTATCCAATTATCTAATTAACCAGATGAGATAGAGACTTAATTCCGGCACATACCCCCACTAATGCGAGGACGCTGATTACTCTAGTGCCCTCGATTTTATCTCTACTCCTATTTTAAGGGTACTTATGGTTTTGGCCTCAGGCTGAAAATACAGGTACCACGCCCACCCGGAAATGAGGCCTTAGTACCCCTGAACAAATATGAACATTGGTTGGAATCGATAGAGGGGACCCTTAGGAGTACATTTGAGGTGGAAATCCTTTGTAACAAATTTTTTTGTGGTTGAGGCTAAAATTTTAGTTAAATCACCTTATTAAAGGCATCGAGCTGACACTTTCCTTCGAGAGGTTGTCCAGTGTCCACCCCTCCCCGGCCCCCAGAGAATCTCAGTTCTAATCACTTACTTTTAACGGGAGAGGTGCAGTAGGTGTAGCTCCATCTTCCTCTCCATTAGTCGCCTCCTCTTTGTTCGAGGATACTCTGAAAATATGAGCAATTCGTTAGGAAATCTCAAGACTAAATGTTTGAGGACATATGGCTTATTAACAGACAAACACACAAACAAACAATCCGACAGACAGAAAAACAAGATTCGAGGTACATAAATTTTTAGGAATGTTTTACTTTGAGCAGTCAGAGAAAGGCTAAAGAACTAATATATAAACTCGACAGCTCGACAACTCAACCTTTGGACAAAAAGTAATTTCTGAAATTTACTAATAGTTAGTCGTATTTCGCGGAACGGATACCTTGTAGAGGCGCCATCTCCTTGTGCATGATAGTCGGAGGAGCCACCATTATCTTGTCAACTTCGTGGTGTGCGAAGGAATGGATACAGATTTCTATTAGGTGACCCGTTCTGTCGTAGCACAGGAGCCGCCTTGGACTATACGAACGCTGAACTAAGATCCCAAATGGTGAACCAGTACCTTTCCTGCCAAGACCAAGAAGCACAAGAAGATTCTCCAGATAAGGTGGGGAAGAAACTACCACAATACCACCTCATTACTATGGGGTATGTCGTAGGATCCTGAAGGAAGATTGTCTAGGTGATACGATCGGTCTTGTCTCAACTGATTGTCACGGAAAAATAATGCCTACTCATTGGTGACGCAATCGCCGAAGCTATGGAAGGAGACATTCCCATGAGAGTTTTGAACTTTAGGCGAGGAGCCGATAACCCTCCAAAGGGGTGATAAAGCCGCTAAATTCGCCCAGTGCCAGGGTACGACCCTGTATTCTAGAGTGGAATGGGAAGACCGAATCCAATTTCTCCGTGAGTCTGAGGAACCGGAAGTCGAGAAATGGACAAAGGAAGAGCTATTCGAGCGTCTAAAAGTAAAAACTGCATCCAGAAACCTCACGAAACAACAGGCTCAAGACCTACAAGACATCATTTGGGAGCACAGGGATTGTTTTGCATACGATGAGTATGATCTCGGTTCCTGCAATATGTACAAAGCTACGATCAAGTTTGAAGGAAGGGGCTACACCTCAGTGGACCCCTCCATTCCCTTGCCCATACAAGCTTGAGGGGAGATGCAGAAAACAATCGATGAGATGGTGAAAACGAATGTGGTGGAGATCCTTCCGCAACGGTCAGATTGGAACTCACCAACATTCCTGGTACGAAAGAAAACACCTAAAGGGCAGCCTCACGTTACAGGCTTGTGTGCGACCTAAGGAAACGTGAACAAGATGGTGTATGCCCGCAAACTTCCCATTGGCTCATTTGATCATGTCTTGGATAAAAATCGGCCAGGACAAGATATTCTCCTCTTTTGACCTTACCCGAGGATAACTGGCAGCTTCCCTATGACGAATCCTCGAAACAGATCACTGCCTTCTTGTATAAGAACACCCAGTACGCATTCTCGAAGACAGTGATGGGACATCGATCATCCGGACCATCTTTCTGTGATATGATGAATCGTCTGCTCGGATCTCTCCCGATAGAGCAAGTTGTCCAATTTGTGGACGACCTCCTACATCTTCTGTCACAGCTGACCAGCACCTTGATCGGTTGGAACGGCTTCTGTCCAGATTGTATGGTGCGAACCTCAAGATTTCACCCGACAAAAGTCAGCTGATGAGAGATTGCAGTTGATTTCGTTGGAGTTCGTGTCAGCGGTGGCGGTATAAGTATCACTGAAGACCGTGTAGCTGACCTCCTAGCACTCCGTGAGCTGAATCAAAGAAAGAGGTCATGCAAGCAATGGGTGCCTGAACTATGTGAGAAAGTGGATTCCGCCTACAGTTCTATCAGTAAGCCAATTTCGCTTCTATACGCGGGGGAAAGGAGTGCAAGTTCAAATGGACCAAAAGTGTATGAAGCGTACGCCAAGCTGAAGCAGCTCGTCGCGGAAAGTACACAGCTTGCAATACCAAATCCAGAAGATCCTTACAGCTCCTACGAGGTCACACTAGATGCCAGTGAGAAAGGTTTAGGCGCCTCCTATCCCAGGAATTGGATACACCTGAAGTGGTAGAGAACGAAGGATTGTCGCTTACTACAGCCGAGCTCTCCCCGGGTACAAGAGACACGGGGACAGACGAAGCTGGAGTTCGAGGCTCTGTTCGCAGCAATCCAGCACTGGACCATATATCTTTATAACGTGAAACAGTTTGTCGTCATAACAGACTGTTTATCCTTGGTTAAAAGCCGAAGGTACCCTGTTCACGAAGCCAGACAACGCGGTAACCAAGAAAGTTATGAAGTTAGCCGAGTTCAACTTCAAACTCCAGCATTTAAGTGGCCCGGAAAACAAGATTTGTGATTGGTTGTCAAGGTTCAGCCTGCCGCCAACCAAGATCGAAGCCGAAACACAAACGACACCTCAGACCCATGAAATTGACTAAAGTTGTCAAGGTTGTAAATCTATGTGATAGAAACCAACGAAGAGATGCAACAAGATGTCATCCGAAAGATACCTGAGGATCGTCACAACTCCACAGAGTCCGAAGCAGACACAGAGTCCAACCATGAAGACTGCTCGAGTAGCAGCGTGGATACAGGAACGTACATGTCTACTGAAGATTCCTCTGAAGACATATCTCTGTCGACAATACGAGTTAACAGTGTGAGCGAGTGCGAAGTCTTTCTCATAAAGAGCACTCAGTTTCCTGCAGCATCGTACGTCACGGAATATGAATACTTCAGTAATGAAGACAAGCCACCCACCCAATCAGATGAAGACAGCCACCCGCAACATGAGAGTATTGGCCTCTGAAGAAACTCTAGGCCTTGTAAAATACTCAACGATTTGGTGAGCTGTGAAGAAATAAGCACCTGTCCAGAAAATCATGACTGAAATACGAAGAGAAGAAAGAGATTGGTCTATGAGCAGGAGATTCATTGTTTATGGCGCAGAGCAAGAATCTCACTTTCCGTCAGGATCCGGAAGGATCGCGTCGACCAGCAAAGCGGTGTACAGATCCCCGTAGTGGAAAGACCTGGACTGATGGGAGACTGTCCAGGAGAAAGATGACATGCTAAAGTTAGTGAGAAAATGGGTGAGTGACGGGAATAGACAAGTGGGTACAAGCCAACAGGGCCCCACCTGATCTAGAGTCTTTGTGGAAACAGTACCAGCTCCTCCGGATAGAGGATTGGTATTGCAAAAAAATGGCTCGATCTCAAGACAATGATTCCAAATGGCTGATTGTGGTACCTATGAAGGGAGCGAGATGAGCTTATCAACAGGCTCATGACTTCCACACAGGTCACGCCGAGTCAGTGCAACAGTTGATCACCTACGAAGAAACTTTTACTGGCCGGCCCAGCCCAAACAAGTCGGACTATACATCGGTCAGTGTGTTAAATTGTGCCTCAAACAAACAGCGTCAACAGACCTTCCAAGCCGAGATGGCCACATTTGTGTGTGTCACGAGTTCAACGCCGTTATTGTAACTCGTCATATCGTTCCAGAAGCCCGTGGATCGACGTAGAGGCAACAAGAACGTCCTAACATACAGACGTTTATTCAAACTTTCTAGTTGCAGTGCCTACAGAGACCCAAACATCGTTGAGAGCGTGTGAGAAAATTCTCGCTCATTGGATCTGGAAATTTGGTTGGCCGAGAGAAATAATCTGTGATCACATCAAACTTCAATGGCAAAGAATCAAGATTATCTTCGAAACTAAACGTAAAAGTCCACCCGGCCAAGCCTTATCAGCCCGCAGTACTGGACGTGCTGAAATAGCAACAAAAAGATTGATCGAATTCTCAGAGCGACCCTGTTCGAGTCCAACCCTAAAGATTGGGATTGCATCTTGACCAAGTGTGTTTCAAGCTAAACAACACCAGATCCAGAAGAACAGGCTCACGGCACACAGGATTGTATTTGGCACAGAACCAAACATGCCTGATGCGTTACATCTTCGCCGATCCATGGATAAAAAGGATAAGACTCCACAGATGGGCATTCCAGCGTCCGTCTACAACCGCTACCGAGAAATCGTAACTTGAGTTACAAAATCAGGCAGAACGTGGATGAAGACCTAATAGCGGCCAAAAGCAATTCAACAAGAGACTAAATGACCCGAATTAGCAGTTGGAGATCAAGTTGGTAAAAATCCCGTGCCCAGTAAATTGGGCCTAGATTCAGTGACCTTTTCCAGTGAGCCAAGTGCTCAGCCCCTACCTCTACAGAGTAGATGAGCGTAGAGACAAGGTTATTGGTGTGGGAAAGTTGAAGTTATTTGCACGCAACGGCAAAACGGTAGAGTGTAGAAAATTCGAGAAACTGAAGGAAACCGAATCAAACCCACCAATGATGCCAGTTCTAGTTCACATGCAAATGCAGATCACCTGGATGTAACGAAACTTCAGTTGAAATCGTGCCAACACCAGAGAAACCCGAAGCTGATCAAAAGATAGCGGAAACATCTTCTCCATCACCAGAGCAACCCGAAGATGACCATGATACAGCGGAAACACCTTCTCCAGACCAAACCTCTCCGCCAGTTACAGGAGGAAATGACCGGAGAATCAGGCTCGAGCTCATGTCAAACCACCTGACCGATTCAGGGGTTAGTTGTCATGTGTCGAATATGAAGTGTGTCCCTACTCAGTGCACGAGATTTCGCCACTCCCACACACTGACTGCTGCTATGCCTGAACATCTTCGACTCCACATTGAGGCTCATCTGTTCCGGAAGTTAGATCTTCTGATCTCCCTCTACATTTAAACAGTGTTTTACACTAATAAGTTAGAATACTCGACAAACCGTTAAAATCCTTTTGGATTTATTTTATAAACCCAACCAAGTTGAGTGTACTCGACAACCACATCAAATCCTCTTGGATTTTCGATTTATTTTAACAACTAAGTTGAGGTACTCGACAACCCGTTAAAATCCTTTTGGATTTATTTTTTATAACCCCAACCAAGTTGAGTGTACTCGACAACCATCAAATCCTCTTGGATTTCGATTTTATTTTAACAACTAAGTTGAGTGTACTCGACAACCCGTTAAAATCCTTTTGGATTTATTTTTATAATCCCCACCAAGTTGAGAGTTCTCGACAACAGCAACCATACAACTGACCTCTATCTGTTGATATGTTTTGATGATCCAGAAACAAACTGAAACCTGATGACAAGGGTAAATGTGCTACCTAACGATATCATGGCAGCTACCAATCTGCGATACCGGTGTGAACAGTTCATTGTGAAGTGTGAACATGCGATATTTTGCTTCCTTGAGACATGATAAGGAGGTGAAGAGAAGCCGTGATCTATTGGTTGAGATCAATGGTTTTGTCAGGAACCGGCTGTCGCTGAAGGTTGATTACCCCCTGAGAAACTCGCTTGAGAAGAGTGAAAACAGACCGTGTCCGATCCACAGATCTCATCATCAATTTTCCATCACCTGTGCGCCATCCTTTGACATCGTGTTCCTGGGGTGGACGGTATCGGCCAACATGGTGCAACGTGACAGCAATGCCCCCTTTTAATTGGAACTTCAGAGACCTTTCTTCCTTACCTTCATCGTGAAATCATTGTTTAAAGCGAGAATTTCTCTGAGAAAGAGAAAACAGAAAAAGAAACAAATGTAATATTTTATACAGTTGTATTACTGACCATGAACATGTTTGTATTCACAACAATGTGAAGCTTTTAATGATCTTAATTTATTACCCGGGTATGCTATGGTCCGATTTTATTATTCTACACAGTATTTTTAATGAATTATTTTTACCGTTAACGTAAACTCCTTGTAGAGTGTATCTTGTAGTCATGTGTACTCTTTCTCGATATTCGTTTATTTTCATCGTCCCGTGCTCATGGTACAGTTCTGGGCTATTCTGTCGAGGACCCGTGTCACCGGCTCAAAGGAGTCGGGGCAACGGCGCTTTTTGTCCTTGATGGAATGGTGCAGAACTGGGCCAGCCCTGTTTGTTTGTGTGTGCGAGAATGTGTGTTTGTGTCTGTGTCCTATCGCGAAGGTGCTTGTTTTGACGCTGAGTTCTATTAAAAGCACAGCATCTTCGCGCGCGCGCGTGTGTGTCGCTTTGGTGACACGCGCGCGCGTTTTCTGAGATCTGAGAGAGAAGAGGGATGGATGTTTTGAGAGTGAGTTTTTTTTTGTCGGAGCGAAGCACCTTTCAAAGCGTGTGTTCTCTTGTCAACTGAACTGTAACAATCCTTTACCGTTACTTTTACATTCACAAAATAAAGACAACGTGTTTACTTTCGCCTTTACGCTCCAGCTGACGGGTACGCCCCATACGTGTCACGAAACCACCCCAAGAACGTCCCTTTCCAAACACCCCCAATTGCCGTCCTTACTTTACACCACTCCCGTGATGATGATGATGGGGCGGGTCCTTGTTAGAGGAAACCCCAATCTGCTGTTTAGTTTCTTCATCATAATCCAGCGGGGTAATCATATCGCATGGAAGAGGGGCGGGGAAATGGTCCTGCTAGAAAGGAGGGGAGAGAGGTGGAGAGAGAGAGAGAGAGAGAGAGAGAGAGAGAGAGAGAGAGAGAGAGAGAGAGAGAGAGAGAGAGAGAGAGAGAGAGAGGGGGGGGGTTGAAGCTTGATCTAGTAATTACAATAGGAATACATATAACTAACTGCACCACTATTATACTGAGAGTGAGCTGTGGGAGAAAACAAGCTAAAAAGAGTTGGGGGAGGGAGTAGGAAGGGAGTGGGGCCTGGGGGGATGAGGGGCTGACATGATAGCGCTAACGGAGATCTTATAGCTGCCTGGACTGTGAGTATTAATGTGTCAAGGCTGAAACTAAGGTGTAAGGGTGGTGATATCAAGCATTTAGATTCTAGAGAAAGAGAGAAAGAGAGAAAGATAGAGATACAGATAAAGAGAAAGATAGAAAGAGGGGAGTAAGAGAGATCAAAATGAGAACATGTAGATCCAATATATTACTTTACGGTAAGACTTAGTATGATATCGATAGACAATGGATGTCAAATAATTCGGAGAAGCGTGCCGGTTGGCACTGGATTTGGTGACATTGACACCTGAGTGAGATCGATCTCACATACGGAGCGAGAATAGGTTGCAATGGATCCAAGCACTGGATATTTCTTGAAAGCTATGACACACAGCTTGCATTGCAATGATTAAAAGATTCAGTCCTCACGATATAGGATCAATTCTAGTTCTTCAGAACATCCATTAAAACAGATAAATAATGAACGAAGGTGAGGTTAAGGCAGCGGATTACGGGGGCCCGGATGAGACGCCCGCAGTACCAGTCCGCCCACGTCGGTAGAACCTACCCCGATCTGAGCGCACTCGAGATTCAACACGGGGTCTGACAACGCCATACATGGCCTTACTCAACAACAACAACTCACCTGTATATACTGCCTCTCTGATAGGAGCGACTACCACTTTTGAACAAGAAGAACCGATTCATGATAATAATTGTTTTGAGCCGAGCTGTACGGAATGAATATAGATAAGGGGCGGGAGCGACAAGAGAGAGAGAGAGAGAGAGAGCGATATCGAGAGAGTAGTGAGAGAGTAAGAGAGAGATAGCGCGCAGAGTGAGGGCGAGAGAGAGAGATAGCTAGATAGAGATCCCGATCTAGCGAGAGAGGGTGCACATTGACTCGATTACAACAACATCCGAAACTCTGACTCTATCCGATGGTACTATCATATCCTTTCTTGTTCTGACTGCCGATAGATAGGGGAGAGAGAGAGGAAGTCAGAGAGAGAGAAAGGGGGAGATCGTCAATCGTTCTTGTAGATTAGATTAGACGCGGCCGAAGTTAAGATGCTAGGCTGGTCTCATATCATCACATATTGGCAAAAACTCCTGACGAGATCAATTGGCCGTCATCTAGTTCTACAGAGAGTTGTTGAGTAAGGGGGAAGAGTCTTCCCCCTTACTCAACAAACAGAGAGGGCTCTAGAATTACTCAACAACTCTAGAATGTTCCTCCTTGTACAACTATAAGAACGGTTATAATAGATCAGTTAAGTTACCGGCCCCGTTTATAAACGGGGATAACTTAAACTGTAAACTTTACGAAACAATAGTTTATGAAGACCAAGAGTATTATGGCTGGTAAGTGTTTGAATTCTATGACAGGGTAGCTGAAATGTGAACAATGGATAGCACACTACAGGGAGTTCACTATGTTACATTTACCACGCTCTGTGAGCTGGTAGATCAAACCATGGGAGTTCATATAAAAAGAGTTCATATAATTCCCATGTAAATATAGAACGGTAAAACGAGTGGGACACACACTGGCAGGGAAGATAGAAGGGAAATAGAAGTTTGATTAATTACATATGTTTTCTATGCACCCATCACGGTGGAATTGTCCTTCTACTCTTCTTAATTAGGAATAGGATGTACATACTATGTCGTGTTGTGGACCACATTTCCGGCAAAACGTGCAACATGAATTAGCTTCTTTAATTAGGATGGAACCTTGAACTTTTAATTTGGATTCCTCACCACAATCATGCATGTCTCTCCCCCTCTATCTCTATCTATCTCTCTCTCTCTCACTCTCTCTCTCTCTCGCTCTGTTCATCTCCCACTGGAGGTGCCAGGAGTCCCAGCACCTGTACTGTTTCAGTAAAAGCACAATCAAGTTAAATGAAGGTACGCTTCTGTATTGGACTGGTTTTATGAACGACACAGCATGATTACGAGAGGGAAGGGCAACAAGTGCCACATGAATCTAATCGTTAGGGTGTT
This sequence comes from Hormiphora californensis, assembly GCA_020137815.1. NCBI lineage: Eukaryota > Metazoa > Ctenophora > Tentaculata > Cydippida > Pleurobrachiidae > Hormiphora > Hormiphora californensis. The sequence goes on along the minus strand of CM035355.1, from coordinate 5,456,202 downwards.
GGATTTTAAAATTAATTTGTTGTACCTCCTCTTATCTTACTAGATGCGTTTTTTAACGCTGATTCCGAATCTGTCAAAGTTTTTGATCTACGACCATTTCTGAATGAACTTGATGTGTGCTGCGTTCCACTGCTGACACTATGATACACTATCACGTCGTGATCATGTCACGTGCCAAATGGTAGTTGGATATAACAATAATGTTGGAATAAATTGGAATGCTGATATAATAGTGTGTAATCGATAATATAACGTAGACGTGTCTCAAGATTTTAATATTGAGACACTGTCTACGCCTCATTAGAAACATCATTAGAAGCACACCAGTCGCCCGTACATTTGCTTTGCGCATTACGTTTCACCACACTTTCACCACAACAAAACACATGTGCATAACGCGCATGTACCTTATTTGTGGTGAAAGTGCGATGAAACGTAATGCGCAAAGCAAATGTACGGGCGACTGGTACGGGCGATCTATACGGGCGATCTATTCGAGCCCCCGTAATCCCCCGTGTAAATGTAAAGGATCAGGGTTAGAACATTTAACAAAGACTGCACTGAAAGGGATCAGTGGAGCAGGGACAATAATTTTATTGTACAACAAAAACTTGAAAAAACAATAACCCATACACAACATTTTGCAATGCTCTCTCACAGTTTTATTCCCTTAGCCATGCATTTTCTATTGCTCTCCCAAGGAAAACGTGTATTTCAGAATCTATACAATATCTATACAAACATACAATTCAATATTCAGGGCTAGAATAAAACGAGAAGAAAAGAATGAGAAAAGATAGAAAATGGGGTGTAAAAAAGAGAGCAAATTAGGCAGCGGATTACGGGGGCCCGGATGAGACGCCCGTATAGATCGCCCGTACCAGTCCCCCGTACATTTGCTTTGCGCATTACGTTTCACCACACTTTCACCACAACAAAACACATGCGCGTAACGCGCATGGGTTTTGTTGTGATGAAAGTGCGATGAAACGTAATGCGCAAAGTAAATGTACGGGGGACTGGTACGGGCGATCTATACGGGCGATCTTTTCGAGCCCCCGTAATCCCCCTCTGAAACACATATACCCCCTATATCCCCCTATAATTCACCTACTATAATACCTTTCCCAAGCCATCTTTGATGCAATCCGGATGAACTTCCCAACCAGCATGAACGCCTTCCACTTCATCTTACTGGACTTCCTACTCTTCAAATTCAATGCCATGGTGTGACCTGGGAGAGGAGTCACGTTATTGGGAAGACAGTATCATCAATGAGATATGTCCAGGATTAAATAGGGAGGAAAATTGGGGGGGGGGGCCGGCTGAAGTTTTTGAAGTTTTTGAAGTCAACTTCAAAAACTTCAAAGAGAAACTTAGGGTGGAAAACTTCAAAAACTTCAAAAACTTCAAAAACTCATATCTCCTAAACCGTTGGAGATAGGCCCTATGTTGCTTCATAACTCATATATAAACTCGAGGCCGCTGATGATTTTGGTGTCCATACTCCCTTAATAAAAAATTTGCATTTTGTGAAACTGGGAAAAAAGGTGTGGCCCCAAAAATTTTTTTGAAAATTTACTTCATAATTTTTAAACACTTTCTTAGCATTTTCTAGGCATTTTTTTGAGTTATAGAATGAAAATGATATCTGTTTTTACAAAAAATTTAAATTTTTTACACCAAATTGTGCCATGGATTTCATGGCTAGGAATCATTGTAAATATCCTAATTTGTGGTAGAAAAAGGGCAGACAAGGACGGATAACTTTGCCACAATATGTATTAAGGGTGAAACTAACCTAAACAAGTGTAATAATAGTCACTGATAGCATATAAAAGTAGTTTAGAGTTTTTGAAGTTTTTGAAGTTTTTGAAGTCAACTTCAAAAACTTCAAAAACTCAAAAAGTAGGGTGGAAAACTTCAAACTTCAAAAACTTCAGCCGGCCCCCCCCCCCCCCGGAAAATTATAAAAATATCTGACGAGGGCTGGCTCGGAGATAGCAGCCAGATCAGAAGACCTTGTTCCAATAGAAAGATAGTGACACAATTACAATTGTGGGAATATGACACGCCCACAATCAGATTATCATGAGCATTTAGCGATATCATGAAATAATATGATCAGATAACGCAACATACTAAGTACTTTTAGTAGTTAGCAAGCAGAATTATGATATTACTAGGATCACATATAATGGGAGATATCGTAGATATAATAATGTCTCAGGGTGGCGTGAGATTCAAACGTTGTGGCACAATCATGAAAGGTTTCGGAAGTCTACAACTTTTCACTTTTTTCGCCAATTACCATCGATTTATGGAGGCAATACTAATAGTTGTTACTCAACAAACCAAAAAGTGTCAATCTGGAAACTCCATCATAGTCTTTGAGTATGATCAATGATGATATCCCTGATCTCTGTCTCTCATTGATCTGTCTCTGTATCAGTCTCTCTCCATCACTCCCTCTCAATCTACCTATTTTTTACCGCACTCTCTCTTTCTCTATCTATCTTCCTCTCCAATAAATACTCCATTACATTTACTGCGAAGGGGCAGCAGGTCTCGAGCACTTAAGACGCGTCACGATGTTCTATCCGTGGAAGGAGGAGAGGGAGAGAGAGAGAGAGAGAGAGAGAGAGAGAGAGAGAGAGAGAGAGAGAGAGAGAGAGAGAGAGAGAGAGAGGGTGAGAGTGAGAGAGAGAGAGAGAGATAGAGAGAGAGAGAGAGAGAGAGACAGGCAGAGCGATACAGATAGAGCCTTACATGATAGATACCGGATGAGTGGAAAAGACTGACGATATTGTCTCGATAGTAGCGCCATCGATACGCATCATAGGATTTGTGACACATGGTCTGATGACGTACAATACTATTTTACAATGTTTCCTCTCATTTTACAGCCCCCGTACCATTACAGTTACATCTTGTTGAGTACTCAACAAGTTACATCTGCATTGCGGTGCTGCTAACTGAACGACAGTCTGGCATGATTTAGGAGAACTGATACTACACAGCCTTGTTGTCAGAAAAGAGAAAAAGAGATGGGGAGAGAGAGAGAGAGAGAGAGAGAGAACATCAAAGATAGAACATCACTTCTCTAGTTCCCATTGTAGCCTTTGTTTAGAAAAAACACCAACCCCTATTCCCAATTCCACATTGCCCACGATATGAATGTGTACGGCCGAAATTACACGTAAGTTCTACACCCAGGAAAGTCTAGTCTTAGGTGCATGAGCTATTTGGGTAATTGTATAATGGTACTTGGGCACATGGGTCGAGCTTTGAAAGGGTGTCTACCAAGACACATGTGCTACAAAGGATCGATCTTTCAGCTCCTTAATTAATAAGGGGAGGTTTTGGGTGGTATGTGAAAGATGTTAGAATATATGGAGCTTCTACAGAATATAAAAGGCTACTTTGCTTTGTTCAAACGCGGAGAGAGAGGGTCGAACACGACAAAGGCTACAATATGGGAAGCTTTACTCTAAGCCAAGGCTCCTAACTTCGGTAAGAAATAAGGCTCCCATGTTCTCAGAACAAAGACTCCTAAGGAAAGCCTGGAATAAGGAATAAGACTCCTCAGGAAAGCCTGGAATAAGGAATAAGGAACCTAAGGAAAGCTTGCGTTCAGCAATAAGGCCAAGACTCCTCCCAATATAACATTTTGACATATTCTATTATTGACAATAAGATGACACATGTCTCTACAGGTACGACTATCCGGTTCACCATACCCCCGAAATACCATACCGACATACTCTACTGGAGGATAACACGCCCCTCCCGGGGATACTGAACCCCTGTACTGTGAGGGAAGTTGGGGAAAAGTGGAAATGGAAGGATGGAGATATTGTCGTAGCTAGCTACCAAAAAGCAGGTAATTATAATATGGCCTGATATTGTGGTGTGTGAATAGGATAGTAAACCCTGTCAGAGCATTGGCATGACAGAGTAAACCAGTTGTATCGGAACAACGTTTTCAGTGCTAGTAGTAGTTCCACACCATAAACTTTACGATAAAGTAGCAGCGACAGCGGGCCATTTGTTGGCAGTGTTTTCAACAAAAAAGGGATTCGATGTACCAGAGGTAGATAGACTATGAAACAGAAGGTGCAGTTTCTGTACTTATTGCTATCACTTTCAGTCACGTGCAGGTTTAGCTACTGGGTAGGTTATTAATCTCACACTTGAATGAATTAGAATTGTGTGAATCTACGATAGATCGTAAAAGTGCAGCTTCTAATTGTGCATGTGAGATTGATGACCCCAAACTCCCTATCTCTCTCACTCAGCATTACCCCTGTTCTATCTCTTAACTCTCTCACAACTTTTATCTCTCATTATCCCTATCTGAATCACTAAGCAAAGCATAATATCCTATCTATGGCTTTGGTTTTTGCGCAAGCGTCAATCCTGATACCAAGAAATCCGTCCTAACTCCTAAGTGCTGCATTAGGGGTTATGATATATTGGTAGCTGTGGGACTCAAATCATTGGTGTAAATTTAGCAATATGTTGATCGAGTAAAAAGTGCCTCTCTCTAGTATTGGGGGGTGCGACATGTTAAATTTTGTTAACTTTGTTAATGTTAACATCGAGAAAACAGGTGATTTATTAACAAAATTAACAAAAAGTTAACAAACGTTAACAAATGCCATTTATGCCATCTAAATCCCTTTAGCACGTGTTTTTGGTATTTAACACTTGTTCTGCGAGCTAAGTTGTTCCTTCTGCACGATTTGCATACCCCTACTACCTCTACTACGGCTTTTCTACAGCAATTTGTTCCATTGTGTAAATTTTAATAATAACTGGCCAAACTAAACCGCAATTGAAGTCAAATGACCCTAATCCACATTTTCCAACCCTAAAAACTAAATAAGACTCATGAATTTACCTTAAAACAAAAAATATCCCAAAAATAATTTTTTCTAAAAAAACGCAAGGATTTGTAGCGAAGCAAATTTTAAATCTTTGACCAAAAATTGATTTTGGAAAAATTATATTTCTTTTTGCAACAGAAACGTTGTACATCATCTTCTTAAGTCCAAAGAATCGATTATCAATGAAAAATTACGTTAAAGTGAGATTTTATACCCTAAATTGAAATATTTTTAACTTTTGGATTTTTATCGATTTTGAGCCAAAAAATCTGTTTATCGGACTTTGGTTATCGGAATAGGACTTGTTAGGGTAAATATGCGTTAGATAAGTCATTAAACTATAAAATTAAACCAGTTAAAGTCGTATTATCACCCAATAAGAACAGTCTTTTAGCATTTGTTAATTTTGTTAATTAACGTTAATTAACAAAATCGGAAAAAAGAGGTGATTTATTAACAATTAACATGTCGCCCCCCCCCTAGTATTTTGTCATGTCCTGTGTCAGAGGACACATGTGTTGGCACCCGGGTCCATTGCGGGACTAGGATATATATATTGCCAAGTTATTGCCCAGACCCGTCACTAAAACAAGTAAGGGAGAAAGAGAGGGAAGTGAGAACGACTCATCTATCTCAATCCCCCCTCTCTCTCTACCGTTATTCCTTTACCAACGCAAATATACTTCAATTCAGTCGACAAATTTGTGGCGAAATGTTTCCGCGAATTTGTCGGACTGGTCGGCTTTCGCTTCACCACTCCTCCCTAGTGAAATATAGATCGCCACTTATCAGCATGGTTCCGCAGAACGAAATGGCGTACTATTTTGTTCACTAGAATGAAGCTATATAACTCAAAAACTTCATAAAAATAACGTCAGACAAATAATTTTGAAGTTTCTAAATTATGGCGTAGTAAAGTAACTCAGATAATTCGGATCGCTCCTAACTCATTTTCTCTCTCTCCAGGTTCCATAATACTGCGTGTTATGGTACAGTTAATGCTGGGCCTCCCTAACTCACTCTCTCTCCAGGTTCCATAATACTCCGTGTCATGGTACAGTTAATGCTGGGCCTCCCTCCTGACGAGGATAGGTTCCACTGGTTAGAGGTTGACGGGGTAGCAACAGCTGTCCAGCAACCAGTCAGGGGACACCGACTTATCAGGTTAGGACACTGCTCAGGTTGACAGATATTGGACAGGACCCAAAACTGGACAGGATATACAAACCCACAATGAACAACAAACAATATAATGGATTTTGAGCCAACATTTATTTCGAATGTATGCCTTAATCCAACTCGGGGTCAGTCAAAAGAATTCGAATATCTAATAACCTGATATTGTTTCAGGACTCACCTCCCATTTCACTGGTTGCCATGTCCCTCTCCCTCGCTCAATATCACATTCCTGTTCCTCTACCCCGGGGATCCTGAGTTCCCCCTCTCGATGTACTCTCACTTCCTGACCTCCCCGGCCATTGCTTTTACAGGCACCTGGGACACCTTCTTTAGACTGTGGACCACTAAAAAGGGTAGGGAGAATTAGTTCTGAAGTATAACAGCCTTCTAAAATTCTAAATGATATTAAAATCTCAATAAACTCTCCCCCATAAAAAAGTCGCTTGGCAAATTCCCTCGTCGCTCGGCAATTGGTTCGGCAACAACAGGTGGTTTGCCGAGCCAGTCGCTCGGCTAATCAAGGAAGTCGCCGTGTTTTCACCGCGTTCTTACAGAAAAAGTACATTTTTTCAGCACTTTTTTTCAAAATCTCCTGCTGAAAAATACAAAGTGCTGAAAAAATGTGCTTTTTCTGTAAGAACGCGGTGAAATCACGGAGACTTCCTTGATTAGCCGAGCGACTGGCTCGGCAAACCACCTGTTGTTGCCGAACCAATTGCCGAGCGACGAGGGAATTTGCCAAGCGACTTTTTTATGGGGGCTTTTTTGAGACTCTAAAATTCTTAATTTTATCACTTACTACTACAAGTGATAACATTGAGAATTCAGCTTGTCGAATTATTTCGAGTTTGAATGACCTTAACCTGCCACAATCACAGAACTCCGAAATCAAAGTATGTCGGCGTGACAACTTTGGGTCATTCAAGCTCGAAATATTGACTCAAGATAAGAATCGATATTATTGAGTCTTATCTTATTTTAATAAACAAAACTGTGGAAGTCTTACTTCCGGTGACCTGCGATTCATTTGAAAAGACTAAAACCCGAACAAAACATTGTACACAACAAAATGAATGTGTACCTGACCATGTTGTGTTTTAGTGTTCTACGGCTCCTTCACTGCCCACACGGACTCCTGGCTACAAGCTGAATCCCTGGTTACCATGGTTACGTATAGGTTACAACGCGATCAGGTAGGTTACCATGGTTACATATCCACAGGATCTGGAGGGAGAGAAGAGTTTTGAAGAATCTGATTCTGTTTTCATGGGTCTTATCTGACTGAGTGAGTCACTCTTAGCTTTAGAAATTCAAAGAGGTACCAATGCCATAGATAAGAATTAAAAAGATACCGAATTCGGTATGTTTTTAATTCTAATCTATGGTATTGGTACCTCTTTGAATTTCTTAGAATTCTCAGAAATTTACCCTCAAAATTCTTCTCCAGATAGATAAGAGAGTGGTGGAAAGAGTCTGGAACATTCTGAAACCAGCAATTAGTGACGTCACAAAGGAGAGTGTGTATAGATTCCTCACCGACAATAACCCCTCTAAAATGTGGAGGAGTGAGCGGGAGAGGGAGCTACTGGAAGGGGGTCTGGGGGCATTGAGACCAGAGGAAAGGCAGTATTTTGTAGGACAATGGAAAAAGTATCAGAATTAAACAACACACAACACAAATATAACATCTACCTCGATACTAGCTCCAATTAGTAAATGACTCAATTAGTAAATCACCAATTAGTAATTGACTCAATTAGTAAACGACTCAATTAGTAAATGACTCTCAAACTTTTCCAAATTATACAGCTATAAGTTCTCAGTCATGAATATCAATATTTAGCCAAAATATTTCAAAATATTATCAAACCCCACTCTGTAATATTTGAAACTTCAGCATCTGAACCGTCCTTTTATTAGAATTCTCTCGGTCGTATCTCAGCCATTAAACTAAATATATCATTAAATAACCCCTCTGTTCGAGTTCCATTCAACTCATTCAGTCTTTTGTAAGAGCATAAAAGTTCCTAACAAGCTGCCACTGTTTCGCTCCGAGGCTGATCTGAGATCGTTTCTCCCTCAGGGCATCGAAACTCTGTTCTGGAGTCATACCGGGGTTCTTGGATATTAGATAACACATGACCACACTAGCACTGCGGCCCTTGCCAGCTTTGCAATGAATGTAGACTTTAGATCCGGGGTGGGTTGTGGATATCCGGGTGATGAAGGCGAGCACTTCCTGGACCTCTTCCTAGGGAGGAATTGTTGTTGTCATGGTTACAGGATGCAGAAAATAAATAAAAGTACCGACCATGGCCGGCGTTTGACCAGAATGAAAATCTAATGGGAATGCCATATAATAATCAACAGTTCTGAGACTGCACTGAGACTCTCTGATCGCAGTATAACCAAACTAACATTGACCTGCAATCTTGTCCTTACCAGGGTCGCAGCACCAACGTGATCGGCCACGTTGAACTTGAGATTTTCAACTCCATGATTCTGAGACCATTCCTCCACGGTGAGAGATCGTTTGGTTTCGTACGGCTCGTTCAGCGATATAACTCCTTTTATATTCTGGAGAGGTGACTTGTTACTTTACAAATGGGTTGGTAGTTAATCAAACAGAGGGGGGGGGGTCACACGCACAATACGAGCTGAGATACTAACATTTAGTGACCCGATCTGAGCGCATTGTCGCCAGACAAGAATAGAAAGGGGTAAAAAAGATTTCAAGAGGGGGGGGGGGGGGTATTTCAGGAAGGGGGGGGGGTGGAAGGACATTTCAGGGGGTATGGAGGGGGCACACATTTCCTACCAGGTTAGTGGTCCAGGTAAAGTCTTTGTGTCGGAGAGGTATGGCACCCAGGACTACCACTTCATCAACCACATCGTACCAATGAATGTCACTATCTGAGAGGGGAGAATAGAAGATATTATAGAGATTAGAGGGGTGTGAATTAGAATTTAAAATAAAACATGTTTTGAACTGGGAAGTTGGGAGTAATAATAAAGAGTATAGACGATATGGGGAGGGCTTCCCACCATAACTCACGTTTAATAGAATGACAGAGGTGTTTTAACTGGAGAGGGTAGGTGAGCTTCCTGAAGAATTTGAAGCCCATAAAGAAGGACCCCATGATTGTAGGTAATTGGGGATCAGGGGCTGTAGTGGATTGAATCACATGGTACTTCTTTCTTCTTCTCCTTACAAAATCACCATCAAAGCTACGCTGGGTGGCAAACATATTTTGAGAGGATGCAGACAACTAAATTATGGGAGAGAGAGATAACAAAGTAATATATACTTGTGCGTGACATATATCGCGTCACGCAAGCCTGGTTGTGGGGAAAGAAATATAAAGAAGTTTTACAATGTGGTAAAACAAATGTAGATCTGATAAAAAGAGTCTTCATTCCACAAACTGGGGTCAGGTATCACGTGTCCACTTGAACTGAACTCAATTATCTCTGGTGTGTCAAATATCTCAATTATGACGTCACACATTATGACGTCATCAGGTCAGTATTTTAGTACGTTTCCACTTGTCATTATCTGAACCTCCCCCCTCCTTCTTCTTTTTCCCCTTGTCTCCTCTCTTCCTCTTGTTGATGGGGTGCCGGGGGTCAAATATCTCATAGGTATCGTCATTGACAACGTTAGCATCCTTTACCTGTAGATAGAGGTGGTATAGTTGATAATGGTATAGTGGTAACTGGATGTTAACAAGTGGGAGTGGTAACCCTATCATGGAAACCGGCCTATGCTATGGTAGTTTTAGTATTTGAGAAGAAGCTGTCGGGCCAATGCTCTGACCACTATTCTCGTACGCCAATACTCTGACAGATATGAAGTGCAAATAAAACAAACAAAATGAACGATCATGAGATCCAACCTCGATTGGCATTGCAAGCAGTGTGTAGTGTCATAGGGAGTGTACAATACGTGTACACAAATAAAACAAAACAATAAAGTCACGTGAAAACACGCAGTCAAAGGAAGTAATACTTGTAGCGAGAGAGAGATAGAAAGAGTTAGAAAGAGAAGGCGAGAGAGAGAGAGAAGGCGAGAGAGAGAGAGAGAGAGAGAGAGAGAGAGAGAGAGAGAGAGAGAGAGAGAGAAACTAAAATCAGAAAGAAATTAAAAGAGGCGTATCTATACTTGTCGAAGTAGTGCTAGTAGCCAATAAAATAGTTGAGTAGCGCGAGTCAAACATTGATTCATTCTACGCACTACTGTCCAAAACTGGCACTGAACAATGAGCTATGAGCTATCATGGTCAGTGACTATAGCTCAAAGTTAATTTTTCACGAATGAATGGCCTTCCTGCACAAGATGAGTCCACAAAGCATCATTATGCAGCCTAACCACAGCCAGTTATTTATCGTGCACAATCTACACACACACGTGTGTGGAATGAGAAAAAGAAGGCAGTTTTAGTGATTAGTCGGCCCATATTTGGTGATATGATGTAGAACAAGCTATAGAAGGACGTGTATCAAGTATTCAGAGCATCATTTTATTGTTTTTTGAAATGATTGGTGTGTCTGTTCATTACAAAATGAACAATGTAATATGTTCCATGTTACTTAAATAAAAAGTCCTACCTTAGTCTTGCTATCTTCACCCACAAGACTGTGAGAGAACAAGTTCACATTATTCAGCATATCTTCCTCATCCTCAGCTGTGAGATCTTCTGGCAGCTCCACTGGGGCAGTGTCAGCATCCTGAGGGGAGAGGTTATGCCTGTCAGAGCGGTGGCCTATTTTCATTTCGGAGTGCACACTGCACAGTGGTCACAGCATTGGCCTGATACAGGGTGATTTCGGGATTAAAAGTGTTCTGGAAAGCGCGAGAGAATCAGGAGGGAAAGGGCACAGCACCAAAGTCATAAGGAGCTGGTATCATTAAAACCTTTTTAGCTGCCGACTTGAGTTGTGAGGTGAAATCTTTCAGAGCGCACATGGTCCTCTTTTCTCGTTCACTCTTCGTCTTTGCCTTCGTTTCACCCTGCTTCTCCTTGAACTCTTTCAAGTCCCTCCTACCGTGATTAATCGATCAGAGTGCATCAAAACCCATTCTCGATATGTGAGAAAAGGACAGGTATCGATTAATCGATCAAGGTGAATCCAAACCCAGGATCTATTGCACAGCTGCAACGACCCTTTCCTAACTCTGCATCAACCTATATCGACAGTGAACTAACGTAATCAACCAAGACAATACATGACTCAATGGTTGGAAAATACAGAAATATCTTGCAACTTGCAAACATATCTCTGTATTTTCCATAATTGCAAGATTCTTGCTACAAAGTCTATACCTGAATTGGTTGACAGTAACTTTTTCATCTGCATTCAGATTTGCATCCTTATCCGCGGCAGAACCTTGCTCACCCTTTTCCTCCCTCCCTATCCCCTTGATTTCCTCCATCAACTTCTCACTCTCAGACTTGAGGGAGGCTATCTTGGCATCTCTAGCTGTAGTAACTTCCTCCACGGGCTTCACCTGATGAAAGTTGTAGAGCGATCAAATCATTGCAAATATCTGGTGGCCCTATCTGAGTGCACTGTCGCAATAGAGAAGCAAAATTGGTAACGAAGTTACCCCTCCCTTGCCGGTGCGTGAAGCGCGCCAAACGAAGGCCCGAAGCGGCCTGAGTGTGAGGTGTCTTCGATACCAAGAATCAAAACGGGGTTGGTACTGCCAGGGAAGCATATATCAAAAGTGAGTGATTTAAAAACAGAAAATTTATGTCGCGGTATTATACCTCTAATTCTTTCTTTAACTTTTCCCTAATTTTCTCTGCCTGGGTCTTCATTGCAGTTCTGTCTTCCTCCAGCTGTTTCTTTGTCACCGCAATCTCTTTACTGAGTTTTGGATCGCTAAGCTTGTCATGGGCACTGGATATTTTTCCTATCTTAGTACTGACCTGGGAGGTAAAAAGTGTAGAGGATGGTTATAATATAACAAGTAGGCTCTCTGTGAAGCTGTTGAGTGCATGGAGATACAAACTAGGCGCTCTCTTACACACCAAAACGTAGGAATATCAGTGATGAATGAAGTAGCTGAGTGGAGATACGAATTGGGAGTTCTCACATACAACCAGGGGGGGGGGGCAGTCGTACAGTCGTCACCCAACAAACAGACAAAGTGAAACAGGTAAAAACAGACAAAACAACAAATGCTTGTTTCCAACCTGTTCCGTCTCCTCCTCATCCTCCTCGGCTTCATCTCCAAAAGAGAGCAACTTGTAATTCTTAGTGGCTTTCATCTGACTCTTCTTCTTCTCTTTCTTTTTCTCTGCCTGAAGTACGGGTTGTTTAGATACCTGCCCAAAGTTGATGATATGCTATCTGAGATAGATCTAAAATTCCAAGTCCGACAACATAATGGCATGTCATGGCTGTCTAGTAGGGAAGTGGTGATAGAAAATAAGAGATAACTTTCACCCCTAATTGCTGTATACCTTGAGGTGTCGACTCTCTCTGGGTTCAATATCATCAAAAGGATTGTTTAGAACCTCTGTCTTCCGGATAGCAGGGGGCTCCAAAGGCCTCTCATTTGAATCTGTCTCCAATTCCGCCATTCGTAGCACATTGAATATCGTATTCCCGGATACTTTACCAAATATGGTATGTTTCTTCTGAAGTTCCGAACATTCCCCCAGGGTGATAAAGAATTGGGACCCATTTGAGTCGGGAGTTCCGCTATTTGCCATAGCAACCAACCCTCGTCTGATGAACTTTAACCGCTGGTGAACTTCGTCAGGAAAATCTGAACCGTATATTGATTCCCCACCTTGACCCGTGCCTGTCGGGTCACCACCTGAAATAGAGGGGAGGAATAATTTTAGATGATATATTTAGTTACAGGTTGTTACAGAGTGAGGGATTCAGGAAACTAAAAAACCGGGCCGCCAGTTCTAAAGGAGGGGGAGTATAATGGTGATCAAAATGTGACATATTTTAGTGCTTTAATGCTGAATTCAACACGATCAAATAGAAGTTCGAAGAATCAAAACAGTACCTTGTAAACAGAACCCCTTCACCAGTCGATGGAATATAGTGGTATCATAGTAGCTCTCTAGACACAGTTGTACGAAGTTCCTGCATGCCTTGGGGGCCTGAAGAGTAATAATGGGTGAATTACAATACCAAACATGGTGTAAATCATAGACACAACATTAATATTTCGTATTGTCATCCCTTTCATGGCTTTTATAGCCTACAATGTACGCAGTTTCAAACAAATTCTAACAATTTAGAATTGGAGTGTTTACCTCTCTGCTCCACAGTTCTATTTCGATATCCCCGTGCGAAGTGTAAAGAAGGACTTTCCCTTTCGTTACTGGCTCTAAATTATAGATATTACTCATAGCTAACTAGAAAGAGAGAATGTTAGTTTGTTAAAAGGGGTTGAAGATCTCAGTGAACCTTGCTGTTTATCCCACACTCCACAAGATGAACCGGGGTTGTTAATTATCGTTCTAAAAGTATTTACCCTTTTTAACCTCACCAGTCAAAAAACAAACACACAACTAATAACTTGTCAAGGTAAGTTGTCAATAACAATCTCATAATAAAAAACAAATATACAGAAACATAGTCCGCGTACAAACTTAGCTACCCTTCCTAGAATATGTGTGACTGAATAAAGAGAGAGAGGCAAGGACCTCTTCCTTTCTAAACATTTCATCCTAAAACTCACAACCGTCGCAGGCCTCGTTTCTTTGCTGGTTTAGCGGTTGGTATCGCGTCATCAGGGTGTGATTTTGAGATGGGTTTGGCGTGTACTTCGGTCATCATCTTGGCCCTAATGAGAGAGAAGAACGGGTAAAGAAATAGATTCAAATTGATCACAGATCACTTCCCAATGTCACCTCTCCCCCACCCTTTAATCCCCCCGTGTTCTACCTATCTCCCAACTCAATATTTTACCCACCCAACTCACCGAGCAGCGAAACTCTCGTAATCCTCTAGTAACAAACGACCAGCCTCCTCATTCAGGGCAGATTCCGGGTTTGGATGGATAAGAAGACACCTTATTGTCTGTGAACAAAGAGAAGGATTATAATTGATATACGGGTCGTAACAGCTGTGACCTGTGTCTACGTCCCTAGGGGGAGGACTGCTGCAGCAGCTGTGGCCTGTGTCCCCGAGGGGTCCACCAATGTTCTCATTTCGATGGGTAAAACCGCGCGGACGGTCGTGCGCCAAGTGCTAACAAACGATCCCGCTGTACTTTTTATTAGAGACAAGTTGCGCGCGTACCCTTTATGCGAACTCTCCAGGACTTTTGCAACTGAGTGATCTCAATCGGAGGAGAAAAGAGGCAGTAATGATGTGTATAATTGTAAGTATTTACATTTCTGTAACAAAGTTATTTCCAAAAAGTTTGGACTAGAGAACAGTAAGTATTTCCATTTCGAGATCAAGATGACAGTCTAATCCATGTTTTTACCAACCCCAACTAACCATTAAAACATGACGAATACCAAGGGTCGATTTCCAATCCCTTTTTAGTGTATTAACACATATCTCTCCGTTATCAGCAACGTTCGGGTGGAACACCTTAGTAACGAAATAACCTGGAGAAAAAGGGGGTGTTGTATTCGAGATCCAGCATGATAATGAGATTTCAGAATATAACTTCACATTTAGTACATACCTTTAGGGGGACTAGCTGGAAAGTCTTTACTTAGAACCAATTTGATTTTAAAGACACCTCCCTCAAAAGGAGTCTGTTCTGAAACAGGTGATTTTAGAGATAAAAAGGGAGATAAGATAATTACAAGATCAGGTTGCAGAGAGCTTTTCTATCCGATTGTGAGCAAAAGCAAAAACAAAGTATACTTTCTCATATTTTTGACTTAGCACTGTTTCTTTAGTTATTGTACTGTACTTGGTGGTGACCTCATACCCTAATTCCTACTGCTTGAACCTCTAGTACCAGATTTCAGGTGAGTGGTGTCAAACTCTGTTCTGTAGATCTTAGAAAGTGCTGAATAAAACGAGTTCTTACCTGGTCCAGTAATCATGGCAGTAATATCAGGTGAAGTCTGTTTCACTCATAGCCACTGTGACACCCTCAATAGGCGAGGCAGACAACTCCCGGAGTTCTTTCCCCACAGCCCGCATCACACCCGGTGCAACGTTCTCCATCCTATTGTAGAGAGAGAGAGAGAGAGGGAGAGAGAGAGAGGGAGAGAGAGAGAGAGAGAGAGAGAGAGAGAGAGAGAGAGAGAGAGAGAGATAGAGAGAGCTATAGAGATCCGATATATAAAAAGAGGCTTCGCGCGTCTTCTCTCGCTCGCTCTCTCTATCTCTCTTATCTCCTCCGCTCTTGTCTCTTTGTTCGCGCTCTATCTCTCTCTCTCTATTTTTTTCCTTTTCTTCCGTTCTTTTCTCCTTAAAGCGGAGAACAGGCTAGAATTTCTTACAGATAAGAAGCGATTACGTCAAAAAAGAAACTTTTCGTGCAAATCAAAACCAAGCTTATAAAAAACATTTACAAAAATACTTGAAATTAAAAACAATTTAAAGTGTTTTATTGTCACTCTACTAAAAAAATTACATTCCATTTCTCATGGATAGTTGCCATACGGCGAGGCTCGACTACCAAACAGGTCGTCATACTGTGGAGGTGCCTCTGATCTCACGACAAACTCAGCCTGCCTGAAGGGGGTCGGCCGGAACCTTCCATCACTCAAACCATCCACAGTAGGTGCTGTAGCTCCGTAGTTATAGTTGTCCGGGTCTAGGAGGGGAGCCTCAGAATCGGTTGTGGAGTGTAAATCATCATCTAGGGAACTGCTACAATCGCTGTAACTGGGGTACCTCTGGATGGTCCGTAGACAGCAGGAACAGATGAAGGATGCGAGAGAGATGATAGCAACACACACCAAACATATCACAATTATTTGGAGGAGGTTCATCCTAAGATGGGGATATTTAGTAATGGGGTTGTATCAGGGGGGGGATAGACGATAGTTAGTAATGGGGTCTGGGGATAGTAATATGGTTGTATCGGGGGGGGGGGGGGGGGATAGACGATAGTTAGTAATGGGGTCTGGGGATAGTAATATGGTTGTATCAGGGGGGGGGGGGATAGACGATAGTTAGTAATGGGGTCTGGGGATAGTAATATGGTTGTATCGGGGGGGGGGGGGGGGGGGGGTCGAGTTAGTAATGGGGATAGTTATATCATGGTTGTATTTTCAGACAAATAGATAAACACTGAATACTATAGAACAACAGCTAATTTAATAAACATGCAGTAAAGGAATAAATATTTAAGAAGATTAAAATGCAGTGATGAATAAATTAGTTAAAATACAGCAACTGTGTGTCACGAAATAAATAAAGTTTTTAATCGCCCTCTGCATTAATTACAAGACTCCTCGTGAGCCAGCCTTTTGTGCGAGGCAGCAAACCTCTTCCCACAGTGAGTGCACGAAAAAGGTTTCTCCCCTGTGTGGGCTCTTCTAACGTGCCTTTTCTTGGCGTGCTGTGTGGTAAACAATGTCCCACAAAACTCACACTTAAAACGACGCTCCCCTGTGTGTACAATTTGGTGCCTCGCCAAGTGATTTCTATCCGAAAACGTCTTTTTACATAGCCCACATTCATAACTTTTACTCGAGCCACTTCTATGTTTTAATTTGTGCTTGTCTAAGCTAAAGCGTGATGTACAAATACTGGGGCAAAGATGACATGGAAAATACTTTTTAGGGTGTAAAGTTTTGATATGTTCGTCCATTTCCTCTTTACATATCCGTTCATTACAAACACGACAATTCATCATACGATGTTCTGCAACTGGTGTTTTGACAAACCATTTACCGCATTCCTCAAATTCCATACTGTTTGTTTGAATATTGTTTGGTTCTTCTCGGACGGGTTGTTCTCCACTGTGAGTTTTATGCCGGGCCAACTGGTATGGAAACTCAAAAGCTGAGGGACAAAGATCACAGCGATGGGGTGTATCCGGGTGGTCAGTCTTAACATGCTCAAACAAGTCCTCAATTGATCGTTTACTGACAGAACAATTGTGTAGTATACACTTGTAACCACCAGCAGTATCAAAAAGAGGTGTTATATGTTTGCTGGAGCCTATATTTTGAGTAGAATATAGGGGAGAATGGGTCTGTTTAGAAGGTGGTTGTGTACGTGTAGACTGTCGCGGAGAAGGGGCCTGTTTGGACGAGCGTTGAATTTGAGGCTGCGGGAGAAAAAGGGTCTGTTTGGAGGAGTTTTGGAATTGAGATTGTTGGGGAACTGATTGTTCTTCTTCACTTGAATCACTGAGCTCTTCATCGGTACTGCTATCATCTGATAACACATCCTCGCTGTCGGAGCTATTATCAACATCTGAAAGGTAATGTATTGTAAAATTGTAAAGTATGAACTATGAAATGACATGTAAAGTAGATAATATGTAACTTCAACTAAAATCGCTACATTGTACCATGTATAGGTGTACTAATATTAGAAACTTACTCTCTTCCGAAGACGATAAGATTACGATTGGAGAACGATCAGCAGAAGAAGGACCCAAGTTAAAACCCGGAAAACTTCCAACTTTGACAATTTCCACAGAGTCAACGTCATGACTCACAGAAGCAGTCTCAATTAGTGCTTCTGTTTGAGTTCCAGCATCCGTCAGTATGGAAACATCAACCAGTCTGTAGGCCGAATCAATTTGGTGGTAACCTGAACTCTGGCAGTTTTCACATTGAAGAAAAATGAGGTCTTTCCTGGAGCCTGATGGAACCTTGGGAGTTTCGGAATTAACCTCATTTTCAGCGACAACTTCAATTTGTTCCGTTTTTAGGTATGGATGAGAATCTATTCGTGTTCCTTTAATCAAATTCACTTTTCCACTCAGCACCTTGTTGGTTGAAAAAGATTTAGCTTTTCGAATAGACTTCCTTGTTTTCATTTTACCCTAAAATGAAGGTTTATGGTAAGACTATTGAACTTAAAACTGCGAGACTAAACCCCGACTAAACAATTCAATAGCACTACTGAAGCATGGGGTGGTACCGGTAGCAGGCATGGAGCCATCAGCATTCCGGGCAATTTTGGGATATAAATCCGTACCAGTTATAAGATCTACAAACTTTAATCATTGATGAACAAGAATTAAGTGAATGTAGAAACATCTCAGTGCCATCCGATGGGACAACGGGAAGGGGGCGACTCGATAATCGAGGTCAATGCAATTTCTCAGCAGACCAAAATAGTGGAAATGAACGATTTTTGCACCGTATGTGTGTTTAAAGACTGTAGTATGTCAAAACTCGACAAACTCTTGCAATTGAGACGAAAATCGAAATCTTCTTGAACAACTTTTTCTGATTTTTTACTTTTCAGCAAAATGAAAATTCCAAGTTTTTAGAAATTTACTTTCCTACCGCGCGGCCCCGCAGTCCGCACTCATGAGCGCAAAACAGTTTTGCGCGTTTATTGCCCACGGGCGCTGAACTGGCGTACTTTCATTGTAGGCTTCGTACCGCGCGCGACGTCAACGGGGTATTTCGACAAATTATCTCTCCCACACGAGAAACAAAACACGGCCATTTCGGAGTTATTGAGTCGAACAAAAAACAATCAATTGAATCAGGTTATGCATAACAAAATAAAGAGCGTGAAATTGATAATGACTGGTGGGTTGATAATGGTCAACACATCAAGGTGATTAGAGAGCCTGCCTCTAATGAACAGAAAACTAGAGACTACAGCTGTTAAACGGTTCATCCCGTTATACATAATATTCACACTGCATTCGTCAAGAGATAATCAATGTCTATCTCTCTATCTCTCTATCTCTCTATCTCTTTCTCTCTACTGCAGTTTCACAAGCTCGTCGATGTATTTCTCCGGAGTTAGGATCATATCAGCTTCCAATGATCACTTCGTGCCCAAATCTTGTTTGATTTGTTCGCCGGCTTGCCTGGGATGGATACAAGTTAGATAATACTTTCTCCGTTGGATATCACTAGATTTATTACAACAACTTCTCACAAGATTCATTGATTGAATAAGACTAGATAATATTATATTATATTATAATAAATTATATTATTCAAGAAAACACGGTGATATAATACATCTCAGTAATTCCTTTGTTGCCGCCCACTTCCGATCCCACTGGCTGTCTATCTCAGTAATAATTATATTACGACGACAGTAATAATTCTATTACAACTCACATTATGTGCACATCTCATTTCTGCGTAGCTAAGACTTCCCATCACATAGATTATTAGCTTGGGACCAGTACTCCGACCAGCAGCTATGGCCGGCTGTCTGGTACCCTGTCCTCGGAGAGATTTGACACCCACGTCAACATCCGCAGATGCCTGGAAAAGAGAGAAAGATCGTTTATAAAAATACCCGAAACTCAACAGTATAATCTTGTTAAAGATCATGTTACATTTCACATACAACTACTGAGTCCTGATATATCCCTCACCCCCAATACTTTAAATAATCCCTATTATTATACCTGGGATTCCCGTGCAACATGTGGATAAGAATTAGTGTCTAGATTCCTATCAATTAGGACAGCATCCATGATATCCTGTACAACAGGGACCCATCTTGAGGTGACGAATGTGTCCTCCTGGTGTCCGTTCCTTCTTGGGGGCACCTTTGGGAAGGAGGGAGGGGGATAGATAGATTAGATGGAGATGTTTTAGATAGAGCAGGAGGACCTAGTATTTTGTTGCCTAGCTAGACTGTGTTAGAACATAACGAGTATTTTGTGTACGTAGTAGGTACTAGGTAGTGTAGTTGATTAAAGAGTTATCGGGAGGCTTCTTTCACTAAGACGTAAAAGTTTTACTTTACCAATATAAGTTATCCAATTGTATCTAAAACATTCTCTTACATTTCTCTTGTTCTGCAGATCCCCAATTATATCTATTCCCATCTTCTTGATCGTCTGTACAGCCTCACCCTCATTCTTTATGTCAGCTCGGGTGATCAACCTCGACAAACTTTCACCTTTCATTGGATCCCCCATTTCTGAAAACGAAAGGGGTTTTAGTTGATAATATATCACTGATGATAACTATTTACTCCTGCCTATACAGCTGGATGCAGCTGTGTTATGTAGTAATCGGCTCGAGTGTGGTGTGTTATGTGTAAATTACACATTATATAACACTCGAGTCGATTAATACACGGGGGAGAGCGGCCATTGTGCGAGAAAGGGATCTATTGAGGGGATGCCGCTTTGTACGAGAACAATGGTATTCGCAATTTCCTAGTTATCAATGAATTTCAAACACAACATTGAGACGTCATCTTTTCACCAAACTTTTAATTGGACACCAAGGAATGTTATACATACATACAATTTGTTTAGAAATTATTCCAACCTTCGTTTTCGTGCACTTTAAGCTTTCCCTACGCCCCCCCCCCCCTCTTTTTTCTCTCCTTCGTGAATTCACTTGTTGTGACTCCACATTAGAATGAACAGTCATTTCATGCGGCATAACAAAGAAGATAAAGATAAATTGCTGCAAGTGGCCTCGGATAGAAATTTCAGTCCCAAGCGCATATAATAGATAAATTATATCCCCAAGCGACCCATGAGGTTGCCTAGCTAGACTGTGTTTCGCGTGCCCCACATAACAACCATGAGGCGCACCTGCGATTAAAAAAAAGAAAGAAACTTACTCATTTTATTGAGAAGATACAGGATGAGGACTCTCAATTTCTCGTAGGGAGTGTACAGGAGACCATCTCCGGAGGGGCTATTTACAAACACACTAACACATCCCGACATCTTGGAGTCGATCGGTTCTCCCTTCTCATTTAGCCCGGTGGCAAGTTCCTGCTCTAGATGTACAATCTGCTTGACTGCAGTACCTGAGAGAGAGAGAGTTAGTGATTAGATGAAAATCATGGACAAGTTAACATGCACTGGAATTCTGCATGTTTTATACACAGATCTACAGACCACATACACAGATACAGACCACATCTTACCACATGGTAGCCCAATCATGTTATACTCAACATACTCAACATACTCAACATGTTGAATTTAACATGATCAGGGTTACTGCATAATTTATCGATAAATCCAATTTATTACCTGAGTTATACAAGTTGTAGCAGTCCTCAGCCAGTTGCACAAAAGCAGTACAGTTCTGCTCCTCCCGCTTATAGTTTGGCATTTGGTTCAACATGCTTTTCATATCCGTCATATGGGTTTTGTCACCAGCACCCTTGTTCTTTATCGACTGTGAGTTAATTTGGAGTGGTTAATTTGGAGTGGTTAATTTGGAGTGGTTAATTTGGAGTGGTTAATTTAGTGGTTAATTCAGTGGTTAATTCAGTTCTATGGTTGTAGCTGAAAGATAGAAGAGAGCAAGTTTAAATTAAACTGGCGCCAGACTCAGCAGGGTAGAAGAGAGCACATTTATTATGTTTATTTTAAACTCGAGCCAGACTCACATTGAACCTTTCGAATAGCCTCTTAGCTTTGTCCGTAACCACGGGAAGGGCCTGCCCTATGTGAAGATGGCGTAGTTCTCTCCAAAGTTCGTTCTCCGGTTCAAGAATTACCTGGATAGAGAGAGAGAGAGGGAGGAAGGAGAGAAGAGGGAGGGGGAGAGATGGTTAGATAGAGGAGAGTAAGAGATCGACCCTGTATAGAGAGAAGCGCTCGTCTCTCTCGAAGAGAGAGGCGCGAGCCGCGCTCGAGAGCGTCTCGCTCCGGATCGAGAGAGAGAGAAAAAAAGAGAGATTAACTCATTTCTTTTGTGCACAGCATTGAAGCTTGCTATATGAAATGACCCAAGCTGTAAGCATATAACACAAGATCAAAGCTACACGTTTGAATATTTACTTTGCGCATTGTGTGCTCGCCGCATTCCCAATACATATTCATATTCATAGGAAAGAGGTTAACATAGACTGTAATCTAACTAGAGGGAGAAAGAGAGACAGATACAGATCCTTTGGTTTGCGATCAGTACGATCGCCCAAGTTCTACTACAGTCGGACCCCGATTTACCGGGCCCCGATTTACCGGAACCCCGATTTACCGGAAGGGTAAACTTCCCCCGATATAGGAAATTTACGGTATTTCACCCCGATATACCGGGCACCCCGATTTACCGGGCAAAACCCTTTCCCCCGAGCATCCCGGTAAATCGGGGTCCGACTGTACTAGTATATATACAGGGTGTCCCATCTATTCTCTGGGTCGGAACCGAAAACAAACTATGGGAGTGTGTCATTGACCTACCTCGTGATCATACTTCAAGATGTTCGATTCGGGGTCAATCTTTGGTCCTGCTGAGGCTGAAAAGAAAAACACATTGAGTTACGGTCAGACTCCGATTTACCGGGACCCCGATTTACCGGAACCACGATTTACCGGGACCCGATTTACCGGGAGGAAAAACTTCTCCCGATATAGGATTTGAACAGTATTTGACGCCGTACTATCTAGAGTTACCAATGGTAACTTACCATGACAACACATAACGTGCTAATACCAGATTCTATCTAAAATAATTAACAATTACAAAACACGTTAAAAAAGCCCTTTTCCCTGGGTGTTAACTTTTTTTGGACCCGTGGGAAAATTATTGGGCAGGGGAAAAATTAGGCCCTACTGGTTATTTCCCTTTAATTTCACTGCACTGAGCATAAATTTCATCTAAAATCATCACCTTTCACCCGATTGAAATATGGTTTGCACAAAGTGAAAAAGTTCAACCAGGTTTTTTAAGAATTTGCATGTTTAGTGTGCACGTGAAGCTGAGATAGGTACGTCAGTTCTACAAGTCGTTAGTAGTATTTCCCGAAAGCGGGGAAAGGATATAGATTAAATAAATTAGGGAGTTGGACTTTTAGCCTCATTGAATACGGCAAATAAAAAAAACCCGATCTTTTTCTACATGATTTTGAAAAAATTTCCATTCCTTTTAGAAAATTTTTCACATGGCGGGGGAAAGGGGAAAAGGAATTAAGCAAAAACCGGGGGGGGGGGGGGTTTAGAAAAGAAACGGGTAAAAAGGAAAAAACCCCCAGAGGGGAGAAAGCCAAAAGGGGAGAAAAACCCCGAGCCTAAGAAGCGAATCCCGAGAGAGAAAAAAAGGGGCTAAAGAGAGAGAGAGAGAGGGAGAGAGAAAGGGGCGGAGGAGAAAGGGGGGGGGGGGAGGGAAAAAAGGAGAGGAAAAGGGGAGAGGGGGAGAAAAAGAGAGGGAGAGAGAGGAGAAGAGAGGAGAGAGTTTAAAATAATTGGGCCCGGGAAAAAGGGAAACCCTTTTTAAGGGGGTTTTTTTTATTTTTTTTTTTTTTTGGGGTTTTTTTTAATCACGGAAACGGGCGGGCTCCAGTCCCATCCCCAGCCTCAACATTCCCACAATACAAACGCAATACACACAACACAAAGAGGCCTCAGGTCTCAGGCCGGTCTTGACATAATTAATAATTTTGGAGCTGGAGAGTGTGCATTGTCAACTACCTCAGCCTCACACAACTTAAATTTCAATTTAGGGGGGGGCCCAGTTCAGTTTTTAATAAGGTTTGATATCAATTCCCATTGGTATAACCCCCAATTAAAATTTGGGCGTCTGCCCTAGCCTGGAAAATGACGTGGGGGTGGACGGGTCGCCCCGGTCCGGTTGAGGGTTTTGTCGGTTGTTTGGTCCCCTTCACCCTTCTGTTTTTTATTTCGGGGAAATTTTGTGTTACAAGTCTACTTGTGAAGGCAATGGGTGACTAATGACTTTCAATATATGCAAATAGAACATAACGAATAAGACTAAGTTTACAAAATACAAATGCCCCAAAAAAAAATATGTAAAGTAAAAAAAAATGTAACAAGACTTTCCAAATTTCAAATTAAAAATTTTTGGGTTCTTACCCAGTTAAAATATTATGCTTCAAGTTCTTACCAAATTAAAACATTAAGTGCTTCTTACCAAGTTTTTTCTGCACCTTCTCAGCGAGTTGCTTCACTGACCGAACGCTGGTGCTACAGTAGCGAACTTTGGGGCAGGGCGTATCGCACAGCGCTGCACACACAGTCCAAAGAGAGGAAAAAAAAGGGGAAAGGAGAGAGGAGAAGAGAGAGACGACCTGAGCAGGAGAGAGGAGAGAGTGAGAGAGAGAGACGAGCCCAGACTGAGGCACGACCGAGAGACTGAGAGGAGAGAGAGAGAGGAGAGAGAGAGAGTGGGGGAAGAAAGTGAAATCTAACCAGGATATATGTGACAGATTGAGTGTGTCCTAAGTGTATTACACTAGCAGCAATAATTTCAGAGCCTAAAATCGCGGTGTGCTTTAAATTTGTGAACAACACACACACAAAAAGGAAACAGCGGTAGCAAAAGATGATACTCCGGATACTCTTCAAAATTATGGACTCTTTAAAAACTTAACCTCCCCCGGCCCTGGCCACATCCAAATTACGCCTTTATTTGGCAAAGCATGGATTATACGAAGAGTCTGTCAGTGCATTAAGCCTGACTCCCCTGCCCCCCACGCCCCCCATGTTACTAACCAACTATTCTACAATTAATACTAACCAACTGTTCTGCGATCTGATCTAACTTCTCCTCCCTCTTCTCTCCACCACCCCTCTCGGAAAAATAGTCTGCGTAGGATGCCTTGTTCTCCAGGGAGATACTCTTTTCAACAGGGAAAGCAACTTCCCCCGGGCCCTGAAACGGAAGTTGTTATTTAAACAGTTTAAAGTTTAAAATGGTTTTTGAACAAACTGCTGCTCAGTGTTTGGGCTGCGACCTTTCCAAAAAACCCAAAAATGTATTTCACATTCAAACTTACTGGTTTGATAATTATTTGCTGATCAGTTGGGCAAAGTTGGTCGTGCCTCAATAAGGGTTCAGTGAAAAAAAATTTTACTTTGATTAGGTTTTCTGTTTGATGTTCTCTGGGAACAGACAAGTGGTAGGTTGGACTTAAAAGGGGGAGGGCTCGAAAAACAGGCTCAACAAACAAAAAAAAAAAAAGGGAGAGAGAGGCGAAGATGCAAAACAAGGGGGACAAGAGTGAGCTAATAGGTTGAGAGAGAGGAAGAGGGCAGAGTATGGGCTTTGGTAGTTCGAGCGAGATATTGGGGGCAAATATGATCTCTCTCTCTCTACTCTCTCTCTCCATCTCTCTTTCCATCCCAAAGAAAATACTCAAATGACAGATTCGAGAATTAAGCTTACCTTTGAGCTCCCGAAATCCCCCATTATCACGTCCAGATTCTCACGGGTCGGACGGAGAAAGTACACTGCGTCAAGGTAGGGTAAGCGGCTGTCTGCTTCTCTTTTCTCCATTTTTATCTGGTTTGTAGATACTCTGTACAAGGTGTGTGGATGTGTAAAAGAGAAACAAAGAGTATTTTATCTTGTCTGTGTGGATTGGATTTAGTAAAAGAGAAACAAAGATTATTTTATCTTGTATGTGACTTAACTCCATGCTATGGATTCACACAAGGTGTATCGTATGGTTCAGATTTAGTAAAAGAGAAATATAATGATTTATCTTATCTGCCTAGATCTTTGGGACAAGATGTTCAAGTGATATTTAGTTTAGTTTGGTATAATCTTGGACATAATATAGCACCTTATATCAAAGGTTACCTCCATCTTTCTCACTGCATACTTTGATCTACTTAGGCCACCTTGAGAGCTGTTTAGTTCTAACTACACGTCACCTTTTAACAGCTACTAAGTAGTGGTACTAAGATGTGTG
Source organism: Hormiphora californensis (assembly GCA_020137815.1). NCBI lineage: Eukaryota > Metazoa > Ctenophora > Tentaculata > Cydippida > Pleurobrachiidae > Hormiphora > Hormiphora californensis. Next base: position 5,430,394 of record CM035355.1, on the reverse strand, counting down.
CTGGGCACCAGATGCTCTTTTTGTGTCGGAGTAATGAAATGATAGAAAGAGAGAGAGAGAGAAAGAGAGAGAGAGAGAGAGAGAGAGAGAGAGAGAGAGAGAGAGAGAGAAGAGAGATAGAGAGAGAAAGAGAGAGAGAGAGAGAGAGAGAGAGAGAGAGAGAGAGAGAGAGAGAAAGAAGAGAGATAGAGAGAGAGAGAGACAACATGAGTTTTATTTGAGTACCAGCTGTCCGTTATTCGAGAAGCTAGAGTTAAGAGTATGAGGAAAATATAGCTCAAACCATCTGAAGCAGTGAACCTCTCCTTCAATAGATAGTGAACTTATTGATATTAGAACATGTTACCGAGTGTTACCGATATATTGGAACATGTGAATAGGAAATAGGAAAACCAGTTACACCGACATCCCTAGCGTGAGCCGTGACATTCCCTGGCACTATTTGGCACAATGTACATGTGAGAGAAATAGAGAAAAAGGGGGAGAGAGAGAGAGAGAGAAATTTAGTTATAGAGAGAAAGAGACATTGTGTGCTGTGTGTACATTTCCTGTGGTGGTCCATACTGTTTTTGTAGTGAGGAGGAAAAGTAATGTGAGTGTACAACTGCCTGAAATACCATGTGCTTAGAGGAGTAACGTGACAGTGTACAAATGCCTGAAATACCATATTGCACACAATACACACTGGTGGTGTTCTATTTGTGTGCTTTATTACTGTCTCTCTCACACACTATGACTTATTCATGAAACATGTATGCAAACGAATTTATCAAAACTTCATTATCCTACATGTAACTGTTTGTATACAATTGAAGTCTACCCAGGCAAAGTATGTTAGCGGCGAGAACTTTCAGAACCTACTGTACCGGAAAGTAAACTTTTCCGCCGAAATCATCATTGACATAGGTTTCTCAACGAGAATGTGGTCCCATGGCACCTTTTTAACGAAAACTTCAATTTATATTAGGGCATCCAACAGGGCGGTACGCCCTCGCTTGGTGACGTGATAAAACCAAGACCCCATGGCGTGATGTGTTTCACATATTATCCAGGATTACTGCCGGATTACTACTAGTCTATGAACTCTACAATTTAGTAGTTTCATGAGGTCTAACTCTCCATGTTGTATACATTACCATTTACCAATGATATACACCTATATTTCTTTAAGTTAGGGGAGAAAACTAAGTTTCATATATCCAAACCGGGAAATCATCCTAAGTAGGTTAGCAGCGAGAACTTTTGGACCCTGGCCCTACTTTACCAGAAAGAAAACTTTCCCGCCGAAATAATTCAGCCCTGATTTCGTGCAAGTATGCAGCAGTATCCCGGGGCCCTACTGTTATAAGCTTAGCAGCTTCTAATTTACCTCTATGAGTGTAATGCCATTGTTGACTATCTCAGTTAGTTTCAGACACGAGTTGACAATCTTCAATGCCAACTCATCCACCACCAGAACCTGGAAATGTAACAGTTATAATATTAATCAGGCACAAACAATACAGTGACAGTATAGAATGAGAGCTTGGAAGAAGGGAATATTGAATGGCGAAACAACAACTTGTTCATCCAATTAATTAATTCATCTACTAATTAATTCACCCAATTATCCAAATAACCGGCATTACCTTCCACTCTCCCTTATTGTGGAGAGGACGGAAGATATCACTGACAATAATCCGACGGACATCATCGCGGAGACCCCCGGATCCAGCCGTGGTCATGTCCTGCAGTTAGTGGTTAAATGGTGGGTAGTGGTTAATAGCTGTAGTGATAGGGGGTAGGGTAGTAGTTAGTGAGGTGTGGGGTTTTAGGGGTAAGATTTTATTAGGGACGAGGAGTTTTGTTATATCATAGGGCAGCCGGAAGTGGTATAAATGGGGCAACCGGAAGAGACATTTTGGAGAAAAAGACATTTATTGTCGTTTTAAATAACTTTAATCCACTTATTATAAAAACAATATATTAATCGACTCTGTTGTAGCATTCTCATCATCGTCCATTACTATCGAGTTTATAGCGACATCTCTTTTGTCGAAAACAAACACACACGAAACAAAAAACTAACTGTCTGACAATGATTTAACTGTGTCTCTGAGTGAGATTTCAAATTCCAATTATACATCACACGACATACGACTCCAACAGTGGCAGCTTCTTCTCATCCCACTTATTCTCCAACTGCTGCTGCTCAGAATCATTCTCCTCACACTTCCTACAGTCATCGTAACACGACATAAGAAGGAGAATCATACCGAGGATCAAACACGCGCTGGCAAGCACCGTCAGCACATAGTCAGCCTTTGAGCTCCAGCAGCTCCACGAGACCGTAGAGTAGGTTAACATGAGCTCCTGATTTGGCTGCATTTTGATTGAGTCCCGGGAGATAACCTCTCCGTTAAGGGTTAACTTGTAGACGAGTTTTCCGTTAACCTGTTTCACCCTCATCACGGTCTGAGAGAGATCCATGTTGGTCGTCTTGCCGTTGTAGTTGTAGAGAACCATGGAACCTTCTGACGTCTTCTGAAAATGGGGAGTTTGTTAGGTAGAGGCAAGTGATTAGTCTCACAGGGGCTCTGAACACAGACCACTCAGCCCCGGTGATACCAGAGGCACGGAGAAGTTGCGAAAAAAGCATGTTAATTGAATAATGAATTACACTATCTCAGTAATCTCTTGCGGTACCTAAAATAATAATAATACATGGCAGTAAAACAAAATAAAGTTGAACATAAACAAAGATAAAACTACATATTGTTTCGTCACCAGGATAGAAAATAATATGGAAACTGTACAGAAAAAACGATTGAATCGATTGAATGCACAAAAAACAGACCTTGTTTTCTGAAGTGAAACATCCTTGGAAACATGCTGCTCGGCTGAGTGTTGATTCTGACAGCTCCTCACACACCAAATAACAATTCTCTAGTTTTACTCCCTGTTTTCTAATCTGTCCGGAGAGTAGTTAGAGTGTTAATTTGGGGCAATTTTTTATCTTCCTGTCCATCTTATATTTCACTTTTGCAATTTTAACATCCTTGCTGTGAGAAAAATCAGCAATATATATCGATCACGCCGAACTCAAATAGTACTCAAACAAAAAGTATGAGCGTGTATGTGTGTGTGTGTGTGTGTGCGTGTGTAAAATGAGTTCTCACCTCTCTGCCGAGTTCGCACTGTGATCGTAGCGTGCCTTCTAGCTTACTGCACCCACTGACAATGGACAATAATACCATATAAGGAATAACTGACCGAAGAATGCATGCCATATCCTAGTAACGGAGGGTGGATTACTGATCATGTGTGCTGTCGCCTGACAACAATTTTATGTTGTAAACTGTTAAGTATAAAACATGATGACATAAGACATTGTATGGTTGGTTCCACATCCGGAGCTCTTTCGCTGAAAGACTTCCAGTCTCTACCACTGCCCAGTAATTTACCTCTTACAGTAGAATCAAAGCGACTCTTAACAGTGAACAGATAACTAGGCCTAAACTGCAGGACGCCGTTACAATCTGGGAGTCAAAGGGCTGTTTACAGATACAAAAACAAAAAAGTGAAAAAGTACCATGCATGGCATGCAATAAAATGGCTAATACGTTTTGCCTAATTTTAACATAATCTCATAAGCCATCTTAATGCCTAACCCCAACCCGGACACCAGCCCCTACCCCTAAAATAAGAGTGCTGAGACTCAAAAACTCAGATTTTCCCTACGCTGCACTACATTCCCCTGTATCAGGCCGTCAAAAAGTGTTCACAGGGGGTCTACGGCGCATGCAAATTGGTTGGCATATGCTACAGGCCCCTATCGCAGTACGGAATAAAGGCTAAACCATCGCCGAGACTCGAAAGGAAGTTCAAATTTCGGATTTCGAAAAGCTCAAGAAAAATTACAAAAGTGAAAAGTTCACGTTTTTAAGAAGTTTAAAAGTTCCGATTTATTCGGATCAGCTGAATGTTAAGCGCGCGTTAAAAGCATCGCATATTTAAATTTTGATGCTTGTTACATGGCTAGCGCAGTGATATGGATACAAAAATTCAAATTTGAAAGTCGGGAGGTTTTGCCGGAGAAGTAAAGTCGGATTTTTTGAAACTGTCACCCCCCCCTGAGTTTTCAAATTTCTTTAAATGACCATAAGTCCGGTTCCTGATGAGATAGAGACTTGAAATTTGGAGGTTATAAAGATCTTGCTAAGTTCTTCCGAACCTCCAAATTTCAAGTCTCTATCTTATCAGGAACCGGAGATATGACAAATTTGTTATTTCAGGGGGGTGACAGTTTCAAAAAATCCGACTTTATAGGGAAGGTTTTGGAGGGGCGCGATTATAATCTGGGTGCCTTGCAGCGTGTTTACAGGTGCGCGCTGCCAAGAGAGTATACCTAGACCTACTTTTTTCAAACGGCTATAGCCACGCAACCACATGGCCAATTTGAGTAAACTAAACGGTAACTGATAGAAAATCGATAGCCCTAACCGATAACCCCAAACCAAACCCTAACCAGACCCTAACGGATAGCCCTAACCCGTCGCGCGCGCTAAAACTACGAATTGTTAGCAATGAAAGGCACCCAGATTTTAACGTTTTCCGTTTTGGAGCGAGCGGCCAGGAAGATCTGTGACAGGCACAAGGAGAGTTAAAGTCCATTTTTATTCAACTGTTCACCCCTCAACTCGTGCGCGTGCAATATTTTAATTTACGCTGCGCGCGCTACACGTTAACATGTGATAAACGCGCAAAAAAATTCCGCGCACGACTTTGGGGGGTGAACAGTTGAAAAAAAATGGAGTATAATTCATGGTCTTGATAATTCTTCTTATCCTTAGCCCTGACTTTATTGACCGTTTAATCATTGGAAAGTCCTCGATACTCTCTTCCCAACGAGCCTAAGATTGTGCGATGTGGACAAGAAATGACAGAGTTATTGCCAAAAAAGTCAAAATTTGACCATAAAAGGGATTTTACTCCACCGTTATCCAACTTATTTTCGTCCGCAAGCATGCCGTAAGTCAAACAAAAAAGATTTTGAAACTTTTGGAGACAAAATTTTTTCAACTTTTTTTGGCAGTTTTACTCGAAATTCAAAACAGGGTGCGCGTCGCAATGCCAAAATGCGCGTCGCATTGTGCGCGTCTCAACACAGTGTCTCGCCTCCATGTCCTTCATCCGAGAAAAGACACGATTCAGTTTGTTAAGATCAACTCTTGTTGCGCTTCGGGGAACCAAGAGAGGGGTTGTCCCAGTCAGTGTGGAAGATGTAGACTTTCGAGACAAGTGAGCAGAGAGAGGGAGTATGAGAGTATGACGGTGTGTGGGTAATTTATTATAATTTATTATTTTCTCGTTCCCCTTTTCCTTGAATTTGAAAGTTTTTGAAAATCAAAAATCGGGTTCCTTTTTCAAATTTTGCCTCCTGGACCTGTGGCTTGCAGTCCCTGGACCTTGCAGCTCGCTCGTGGGGGCTCTGCCCCATACACCCCCACTGGGGCCGCGCCCACGGTCCCGGATTGTGGGGGTTTCAGCCCACGCCAGATGCTCCAGGCTCCCTGACCGTGCCCCGTGGGTGCTGCCCCTGTCCCCGGACGCACAGGGACACACTGGGAAAATACTGTAGATTTCCGACGTGTTCCAAACCAGCCACTTAACGTAACCCATATTTTCTAATTAAAAAATATATTGTCTATTTCACCCGTAGCAACATGCCTGTTCTCCGAGCGTCCGATCACACCCTGAAAATACCTGGGAGCGGAGAGGAATTTACTGGAGAGTTTACCTTCGTTCAGGCGGCTGACTGTCAGTTTGGTATGGAATGGGTTAGTCGGATGGGTTTCCATAAACACGACGAAGGGTATGATGAAGCGACTTGGGAGAAGGAAAAGGAGTGGAGTAGATCATTTGTGGGAATGGTGAACAAGATAGATCCGGCTTTTGCCATTATGTGTGGGGACATCCTGGATGCGTGGCCCGAAAAGTGGCCCGAAACCCGGGATAGACAGAAAGCAGATTTTTACGAAATTTATGATCAGTTGAAGGTTCCTCTGTTGTGTGTGTGCGGTAACCATGATGTTGGTAACTCACCAACACCCCAAACTGTGGACCGGTACCGATCAGATTTCGGGGATGATTGGTATAGTTTTGTGTGCCGGGGTCTCTTTGGTATTGTCATAAACTCCCAGTACTATGCTGATTCCTCAAGGGTAGGAGATCTGGCAAGAGAGCACGAGGAGTGGTTGGAGAAACAACTTGCACGTGCAAAGGATTACACTCACTCTGTGGTATTCCAGCACATTCCGTGGTTTTTAAACGACCCTAACGAGGACAAGCTGAAGACGAAGCTGATGGAGAAGTTCATGGATGCCGGTATTTCCAAAGTGTTTTGTGGTCACTACCATAGGAATGCAGGAGGATGGTTTAAGGATCAGGTTGAGCTCATTGTTACATCTGCGGTGGGACAACAATCAGGGTCTGATAAGAATGGATTCAGGGTCGTTAAAGTTGCAGAGAATGAAATTAGTCATGAGTATGTTACACTAGATGATGTCTAGGCTGCTTGATGATGTCTAGGCTGTGTAAATAATATGTCCCTCCACCAGGACAAGTTTGAGTTATTACATTACACTCTTTGTTCCACACTACTCCTAAGAGAACTTCCCTTTTCCTATCAGAACTACATCTACAATGGCCCCGGTGGTGAGTCAATCACCTAGCAATACGGTCAGGGATCTAGGAGTCCTCCTTTCTTCAGACTGTACATGGACTGAACACATCGGTAATATCACTGCCAAGGCCCGTCGCATGAGTGGATGGGCGCTCAGTGTTTTTAGAGATAGGTCAGACGAGACCATGCTAACGTTGCTGAAATCAATCATTAGACCCCAGGTAGAGTACTGCTGTCCACTGTGGAGTCCTACTAAAAAGTCAGACATTGGATAATTTGAGGAAACCCAGAGATACTTTACCCGTAGGATTAAAAGCTGTTCTGGTATGGGCTACTGGGACAGATTAAAGCATCTGAATTTACTGTCTCTTCAACGACGACGTGAGCGATACATGATTATCCACGTCTGGAAGGTTCTCCATAAGGTTGCACCTAACAGTACTGGGCTATTGTTCAATGAGCACCCTCGTCTTGGTATTAGGGCAGACGGCAGTGATTCCCCGTTATAATTACCTCGCAGCCAAAACCATCTCTGGCCCATATGATGCATCTTTCGGTGTAAGAGGAGCCCAGATTTGGAACTCCTTGCCCCGTGCAGTGAGAGAATCTATCTCACTTCTCGAGCTGAAGCAGTCCCTTGGATCCTACTTATCCACTATCCCTGATCAGCCACCTGTTCGCGGTTATCGTGTGGAGCATAGTAACTCCCTTTTCGATTGGAGGAATGACCCAAGTGTTTTTACTTTTTAGAGAGATGAGCGATTCATGAAGTTATTTTGCTTTTAATCGTGACTTGACTGCATATATAAATCGCTGACGTATTGTCTTCTGAGTGTTAGCTTTTGCTGAGCTGAAACTTTGTGTACCTAATTTAATCTATTTTATGAATGTTTATGAACTTTTTTAGGGATCCGTATCCCGCGCTGCGCTATCGGGGGCCAGCAGCGTTTGCCAAGCATTTGTGCCCTGTATCCCTAGCGCGGCTTGAGCCTTGAATTCCCTGGACCTTGCAGCCTGCTCGTGGGAGCTCTGCTCCATACATCCCCGCTTGGGCTACACCCATGGTCCCGAATTGTGGGGGGTTTCAACCCCCGTTGGATACCCCTTGACCGTGGGTGCTGCCCCTGGTACCGGATGCACAGGGACACTGGGAAAATACTGGAAATTTCCGACGAGTTCCAAATCAGCCTATCTCTAACCCATAAATTGTCTTGTTAAAACATTGTCTATTTCACCCGTAGCAACATGCCTGTTCTCCGAGCGTCCGATCACACCCTGAAAATACCTGGGAGTGGGGAGGAATTTACTGGAGAGTTTACCTTCGTTCAGGCGGCTGACTGTCAATTTGGAATGGAATGGGTTAGTCGGATGGGTTTCCATACATACGACGAAGGGTATGACGAAGCGACTTGGGAAAAGGAAAAGGAGTGGAGTAGATCTTTTGTGGGAATGGTAAACAAGATAGATCCGGTTTTTGCCATTATGTGTGGGGACATCCTGGATGCGTGGCCCGAAAAGTGGCCCGAAACTCGGGATAGACAGAAAGCAGATTTCTACGAGATTTATGATCAGTTGAAGGTCCCTCTGTTGTGTGTGTGCGGTAACCATGATGTTGGTAACTCACCAACACCCCAAACTGTGGACCGGTACCGATCAGATTTCGGGGATGATTGGTATAGTTTTGTGTGCCGGGGTCTCTTTGGTATTGTCATAAACTCCCAGTACTATGCTGATTCCTCAAGGGTAGGAGATCTGGCAAAAGAGCACGAGGAGTGGTTGGAGAAACAACTTGCACGTGCAAAGGATTACACTCACTCTGTGGTCTTCCAGCACATTCCGTGGTTTTTAAACGACCCTAACGAGGACAAGTTATATTTTAACTTCGAGATTGATCTGAGGACGAAGATGACGGAGAAGTTCATGGATGCCGGTATTTCGAAAGTGTTTTGTGGTCACTACCATAGGAATGCAGGTGGATGGTTTAAGGATCGGGTTGAGCTCATTGTTACATCCGCGGTGGGACAACAATTAGGGACTGATAAAAATGGGTTCAGGGTCGTTAAAGTTGCAGAGAAAGAAATTACTCATGAGTATGTTACACTTGATGATGTCTAGGCAAGTTTAACTTGTATGTTTTTTTTTCAAGGGTTATCATTACTGAATTATAGTTTTTTTTACGTTGTATTTTCATATTCTTATTATGTGAGCCGTTTTACTTCAGTTTTTCCAAGTTGGTCTTCTAAGAGAGTGTTTTTTCTAACTTTGTATCCCGCTCTGATTGCCGTCAGTGGTAGTAGTTATATTTTGATCTGCTGCCCCTGGACGGTATGGGCGGAATAAAGTACGTGTATTATTATTATTATTATTATTTTTCTTATCTAATTCATATCATTATCAGTAATACTTTTGTTGGTTGTAATGCTTATACTGTTCAGTTTAGAAGTTAGGGGAATCCCCGAGTTTTATTTACGAAACAAAAAATAGCATCATATTGTTGAACTAATAGAAATTAGAACAGAATACCTTACTCTCGTTAATTAAGCTCGCATATTTCAAGAAACTTTTAAATAAGAAACTTTTTTTCTAAGAAACTACAGGTGTTAGCAATCCAAAAACAAAAATAATTTCTCCTTTATCAAGAAACTAAACAAGTTAGGGGTGTTCTATTTTGTTGTGGTGTCTCTGAATTGTGTGATTTACATTTGAAAAATTTCTTATAAAAAAGTTTCTTACTAAAGCGTTTCTTAAAAAACGAGAGTAAGGTATACTTTTCTAACACTCCTTCATGACCACATCATAGATCTCATCTAGAACACCCCTCAGCTGTTCCTCTCCGAACGATTCATTAACGGGGACCAGCCTAAAGAAATCAATATAATACTCGATATAAAATCCTCTCTTTCTTAGTCCCTCCACAGCTCTCTCATAATCAATCTCCTCCTTTCCCCTCACACGGAAACAGATGTGAGTTGGAGAATCAGCGTAGATGTGGTTGAACCTCTCGTCTCCAGCCAGAATTTTGTGGAAATCCGCAGCCCTATCGTAGACCATGGTGGCCTGTTTATCAAGATCATCCACAGCGTCACAGAACCACAATTTAAACCCATCTGCCTTCCTGCCGCATTGGAAGGATCTCTGAGAGTGGTCCACGGAGTTTCCATACTTGTGGAACAGGTACGGAGCAGTAACGGTTGAACATTCGTTCAGTAGTTTCCCCTCTTTGACCAGCACACAACTGCACTGCATGGTGATATTCAGCAGTTTGTGGCAGTCCACGGTGATGGAGTCAGCGGTCGCTAGTTCGGAGGTGAGGTAGCGGTATTTGTTGGAAAACAGGGCACACGCACCCACACAGGCGTCAACGTGATGCCAAACACCGTGTTTCTTCATCACCTGTGTAGTGAGAGAGAGATATTAGTGGTTTCATACCGCTTGTAATCGGGGATTTTGGGTACTGGGGCTCCTATCGCTATCGTAAGTTACATTTCAGCGGGGTAAATACTATTTGTTTTAGAAGTAAAAGAAAGACAACAAGTATTGCCGATCCATTTACCTCATCAAACTTTTTCACCGACTCCAAGTTTCCGTAGGAAGTTGTTCCAAAGGTGGAATTCAGACAAAACACATTGTTTTCCACCACGATCCTCTCGAATTCCTCAATAGAGGTCGCCTCAAAGTCAATCTTTATCACACTGTCTAGACCGAGCCCCATCATTATCGCCGACTTGTCGACCGAGTAGTGCGAGTAGATTGAGGTTATCATCTGAGAAACAGGGGTGTTAGCTATGGTTCTGGGTTCATACGTGGAAGAGTCGATAGTGAACAATGAACATGATAGTCAAAATCTACCAGTCACTCTACACAGGCTGTCTTTCGATGAATCGAATTCGGGCTCGGTGAGATCCGAACGACTTGGAACATGCCAATCATTTCAAATACTGACCTTCATAGGTTTTGTAAGCCCCTTCTGTTTCACATCGGGATCTCTTCTGTGCCGAGCACAAATGTAAGAGACAAGGTTGCAGTAGCTGCCCCCTGGGAAGAAAATCCCAGCAGAGATGGCCGGGTCCCATCCAACATAACCTGAAACGAAACAAAGAAAGTTAACAAATCGACCCAATTTTTCAATCCTTTCCAATCTTTTCCAACTTGCTGAATATACTATGATTTTTAGACATGCTAACACCACATATTTCCTTATAGCATGCTCCGACACGCTATAACCCGTTCTGCAAATGCTGTAACCCGGAGGTCTCTCTCTGCTACAGCCGGCTCTTCATACCATGGGGAACCAGAGTATGACAGAGGTTCCAATACCCAGGGAGAGAGGTACTATTTTGCAGGTATGATGACGTCATAGATTGTAATTCTCATGAGTTAGACCTAGCACACAGTCCTGATATTCCATTGAGACATTCCTGAGTTTATCAATAAAGATCATCATTCAAACTCCAGCTCGGCACTAATTTATATATCACCGAAACACATTTTCTTTGCAGATGAATCTGTCGCTGCCAACGATGCTAGAATTGGGCAACCGACCCCTAACGTTGTCCCCCTACCTAAACCAACCGAGAAGGAGAGGTGAAATGGAAGAGAGATATAATGGACTGAATGTATTGTGATAAATGGATTATAAAGTGATTTCTGTTTTAGTTTTGTAGTTAAGTTATTGAATTTATAATCACTTTTAATTCACGTTATCTTGTGAAATGATTCACTAACCCCCTCTCTCTCTTCCTAGCTATGAGACAGGTCATGTGAATGAGATGTGACAGTTTTCTGAGGTATTATTAGAGATGTCCCTGTCGACCGTTATGTAAGTTCACTATCCCTTTCTCGCATTCTCACACACACCCTCTGTCTGTTTCGCTCTATCTATATATGTCTCTCTCTCTCTGTCTCCCTCTTCCTCTCCCTTTCACTCTCTAGTATCTGTTTTATCAGTGATAGTAGCAATGTAATAAGCTCATAACTACCTCTCATGACAGATGTTTCACTACAGAAGACAAGTGATATTACCGAAAAACGACACATTTCGGCATTCTGTTCCTATTTCGGTTTTCAATACATAGAGTGCGCTCATTTGATGACATGAAATGCAGTGTGAGTCCCACACGTCTTCTCTGCGAATTGTAGTGACTTACCTAGGACCTTGTTAATGATTGCATGTTCCGCAGTGGTAAAGAGAGGTCCCGCCACGTAGGTATGAACATTCTTGTTGTAGAAAGATACTATCATCTCCGCCAAATAGGATGCTTCACTTCCTCCTAATCGTCACAAAGTAGAGGGTTATGTTGAAATAATGGAAATAGTCAATAAAATAACCAATAAAAGAAATAGTGTTTGTTGGGAGAGCTAGAATAGAAACTGTAAATGGTTTCTCTCTCGGTCCTTACCTCCATACAATCGCCCCACCCATTTCGGGTCCTTGGTGTTAGCACAGTGCTCTGTAGGCGACCGCAACAGCGTCCTCCAAACCCTTCACGCCCTCTAACTTCTCTTTTAGCTCAGGGTATTGGGCCCATACAGGGTCAGACTCCATCATTCTCTCCAGCAGCCATACAGCCTTCTCCTTCAGTGACTCAGATGCTACAGCAGACATACCTCCTAGATTGGATCGAGTTATTACAGTTGTAATTGGAGGTCCGGGTACTTTTGTAAGTTGGTCCCCTCCTTGACAGGGCGCGGTGAGACAGGGTCGAACAAGGCAAGTTTTTGTGGGACAGTACCGGGCTGTTGTCCGGCCACGCCACTGAGTTCTTTGTCACATTTGCGTAGGGCGCGAGGAAGAATTTGTAGACCACGCGCATCTTGGTCGCGCGCCGGTAGAATTGGGCTTACACACAGGGGAGTCGCCGAGAGCAGAGAGACAGCAGATCAGAAGATTCAAGCTGCTAGCACTGGCTAGCACATACCGGCAACTGTATCAGTGTTTTAGCCCTGTTATAGCTGTTAACTGAATCTAAACACTTAAAGTAAGAGTGGCGCGCCGTGTTTTCTCACAAAACTTAGTGGATGAACGGGGAGTACCACCAGGACCATTGGTACGGTATCGAAAATTTCCAATTCTGTCTCGTTCATTAGTTATGACGTAATATGTTCATTATTTCGACTTTTATAAAATTGCTCTACAGAAAAATCTGTGCATTGTGGATTGAAATGGATGCTTGCATCGTGTTCAGCGTCAAAAAATAGCCGGGGTACCAAATTTTGGTGTCTCTACCTTGTCTGTGACGCGAGATATCGACAAATATCAAAAACGACCAAAGTGAGAGAAAGAGAGTTTGTTACATGAACTATGAACGTTTGTAGACTGGCGCGTTATCAAGTTGGCTGTTCCCAGCGCGAGCTGGGGACAGCCAACTGGAGTTTAATCGCCCGGCAGGGCGATTAAACTGGTTTAAATCCCGACGCCGATCCCGAGGCGCCAGCCGAGGGTGAGGGGGAGGTGATTTAAACCTATAACGCGATAGGCTAACAAACTGTTCATATTTTATGAAACCCGATAGTAATTACACACAAATAAGAGACACAACACAAGGTGAAACACACTAGGACTGCTGGCAATTAGTCAACAGACACCGTGAAAATGTGTGTAGACTTAGTGTCTACTGTTCCTAACATGTTTGAGAAAGAGAGAGAAAGATTAGGGGCAATACACACTGTCAGAGGTAGTGAACAGTAAAAGAGACAATGAGAGAGAGAAATGAATGGAATGTGATTCTTTTCACTCCTTATGAGAGAGATAACATTGAAACGTGTTGCAGACATGTTTCCCCTTTCTTTTGTTGACAGAACTGTGTGTTTACACACATTTTCAATACTTAGAATTTTACACGCATGTTATTCAAATGAAGAGAAACGCGTGAAAAAGGACACTGGCCTGATAAATCGCGAGCAGGGTGTTAAATCCCCCAGCTAGCAGTTATCATGAGCGCGCAAAATCTTCAAACGACTGATAAATCAACTATCGGGTTTCATAAGTGGGTGGCGCGCACAAACAACTAGCACCCAAAGATAACAAACTCTCTTTCTCCCATTTTTGATCGTTTTTGATAATTGTCGATATCTCGCGTCACAGACAAGGTAGAGACACCAAAATTTGGTACCCCGGCTATTTTTTGACGCTGAACACGATGCAAGCATCCATTTCAATCCACAATGCACAGATTTTTCTGTAGAGCAATTTTATAAAAGTCGAAATAATGAACATATTACGTCATAACTAATGAACGAAACAGAATTGAAAATTTTCGATACCGTACTAATGGTCCTGGTGGTACTCCCCGTTCATCCACTAAGTTTTGTGAGAAAACACGGCGCGCCACTCTTACTTTAATGGTTTATAAAAAAACGAAATTAACTAAAGCTTTGACAGTGGACATAAAGTTTCATCAAGATAGTGCATTTGTCAAACGCAAACATGTGATATTATATTTCTATATCATACTCTACCGTATATTTAAAACTATTTGTCTTCTACTTCGCATTGTCCTTGTAGTACAAACCAAACCGCAACTGCAGAGAATATGACGAACGAAAAGGGCGAAATAAGCCAATGAGACAATGCAAAAGATATATTCTAATGCAATTTGCATCGCATGTTATAGCACCGACAATGAGAATTGAGATAGCAAGTAACATTAAGGGGCGACAATGTAATGTTATTTTAAAGGACTAGGATCTAGATGCTAGGAGAATTTACAGTTGCAGAAAAGTAATGAACAGTACTGCAAAAAGACAGGAACACACCGCGGTGGTGTCTTTTTAACAACTGATAACATCTTATCACATTTCCTGGTCTGTAACCTGAGTATACGACATGTGACCATACTAAAACCTCTCCCCTTTTTTCTAGTTTGCTCCATGTTTCTGTGGGCGAAACTCCGTCGCAAAGTTATTTTCCAACTTGGATCCGTCCTTTCAATCTCCCTCTTTCTCATCACAATCAAAACTCCTGTCTCCCACTTTTCTGAGCGACCCATAACTTCACCCCCGGAATCTCAAGCTCCATGTCGAGTAGAACTTGATACTTGTGTGGTTCACTTTTATAGCACCCACTGTGCTGGTACACCTGAAGCCAGGGCAACCGCAGTTAAAGAAGCGGTCCAGCATGCGTGGTCTTCGTATCAGAACCACGCTTGGGGTTGTGATTTCTTAAAACCACTGAGTAAGATAGGTGGTAATGGTAGTTTGAGGATGGGAGAGAGCATCTTAGAAGCCATGGCAACGCTCCGGTTAATGGGACTAGGTGATGAGTTCAGGAAAGCAGATCAGTGGCTGAAAAAACATTACCAAATCTCCAAATCTTCGACAGTCAAGACAAAAACTCTCACCACCTCAGTCCTTGCTTCTCTACTAGAACTCCACTACCTTACAGATACTAATAACGGTACACAACATTACCTCTCTCGAGCCAGTGAGATAGGATCTATTGTAAGGGAGTGTTATCCTAACCCTGCCCACCTTCTCCCAATGACACTGATCGATCTGGACAAACGACAGTGCGGACAGCCCTGCAGGAGGGGTGCAGAGAGTTGCCTGATCAGTTCTGCTGACATAACATCATCTCATTTAGAACTTCTCGCGCTGGCAAGGATTACAGGGGAGGAGGGTTTGTTAAAGACAGCACAATCTGCAGCCAACATGATCGCTCAAAGTGCCCCTCAGGATGGGTTGTTACCAGGGATTATAAATCGTCGGACGGCCACATTCCAGGGTTTTGAGATCGATATCAATGGAGGGGGTTTAGGGTATTACTCGGGCCTTTTGAAGCAGTGGATTCTAACCCGGCAGGATTCCTTCAAACACCGATATCTTCTCTCCGTCCACTCCATGGCCCGCCGACTAATCTCAGAACAGGAAGGTTTGACAGTCCTGGGACGGTCCTCCCGAGACCTCGTCCCTGAGATGTCAGTCCAAGGGTGTGGAGTATCAGCCATGTTGGCTCTGGGTTACCACCACGGAGTAGCCCCATCCTGGCATCTCAACCTGGCTGAAAGACTCGCCAAGACCTGTTACCTAGCAACCGTATCCCAGCCAACCGGGCTCACACCTGCTGTATTTCGTATTGAATCTAATGGTGAGATGTCAGTCGAGGATAGCCGGAGTGAACTTCGACCAGATTTCTTGGAGTCTCTCCTTGTTCTTTGGTTGGTTACCGAGAAACAGGTGTACAGAGACTGGGGTTGGGAGCTGTTCCGGGGGATTGAGCGGAGTGCTAGGACATGTTCAGGCTATACAGGTGTTCTGGATGTCAGGGGCAGGGGTGCGATACTCAGGACGGATAAAATGGAGAGTTGGTTTGTCGGTGGGACTCTGAAGTTCCTGTGGTTGTTGTTTAATGAGGAGGCTGGCAATAGCAAGTTGTTGAATCAGTGGGTGGTTAATGAACGAGGTCACATGATCAGAGTCGAATAAGTTTGTTATTTATTGTTTTTTAGATTTTGTTTAGGGGTTAACTTATTCTTGTAACTATGTGTGTACATTTATTTTGTTTAATTTATTTCTGTTTAAATTTCAATTATTTATTTCACATTAACCCACATAACACAGTTTTTCTCTTTATCTCTCATAACACCACAATCGTCTTCAACTATCTCTTATCGTTTAGCAATGCTCGGTGAGGATGAAGATAGCTGCTCAATGGAAACTGATGGGGTCCTGATAGGAGGAGGGCCAGATTTAGAGGCCCTGCAGGCTCGTACTGAGGAGGCTGGTATTGGGGAATCTAATAATATCCAGGTTATTATCACTATTGTATCCCCTCTTTATCTCTCATTCTGTATCCCTCCTTTATCTCTCATTCTGTATCTACCCTTTATCTCTCATTCTTAATCCGGTGTTGCTAACCGATCCCTATTGTTAGGTATTACATTTTGATGGTTGCTATGGCAGCCACGACATTCGACTGATAGAACTCAGCAAGGATCTGGTTGAGCTGTTTAAAAAGGAAAAGGAATTTAGTAAGTTGAGTGTCTTAGCGTTGCTGGGGAAGTTATGTTGTTGAGACAGTTTTGGGATGGGGAGGTTGATTAAAGTTTTAAGAAAGTTATCAATTCGGCTCGATTAAAGTTTCAAGAAATTTATCAAGTTGTTGAGTTTTGACGTTATAACTCGGAACTACTAGAACGATTTAAAGAAATATTGATAGGCCGACAGCTCCGGTGTCAATATCATGGGAAAGGAAAGATAAATTTAATCAAAATTTAATAGTTCCACCCCAAGCTAATTCTAAGGGAGAATAACCCAAAGAGAGACATTTTTGATGGTGTTTTCTTGACAAGAAATAAGATATTATATTTGCTTCTGATCAAAAAGTAATTTTGACAAAGAGGGATTGCCTCGAGGCTCCATCAACCCTCTCACCGCGTAAAGAAGGGGTACAACATAACAAAATGTAATCTTCCCTAGATTGCCCCTCTCTCCCACACATATCCCCCTTCCCTTCCAGTTCTAAGAGGTGATATATACCCCACTCACATCCCCTCTCCCCCAGTTCTAAGAGGTGAAGAAGGTGAGGATGCAGTTCTCTGCACCTCAAACCAGACATATGAACTCCGGGAGTGTACTACCTCCAACTCTCTCCTTCTCTCACCTGGCCTGGACAGGACCACGGAGGAGAGGGAGCCCCTAATTCGACATATCAGCGCCACCACTTTTACATATTATGAGGTTAGTTGGTTAGGAAAAGGGGAGATTTGGAAATGAAAACTAGGATGTTTCAAAAACAGAATAAAGTAACAAACATTTCAACTAAAAAGTAGGCTTTCATAAACATACATTTGAGTCTAAGAGTCGATAATCTGATCAACAGCTCAAAATCTTCTAGTGTAAAATAATTAGCAAACAACAGTTAGCAAACAAATAATAGTTAGCAAACAATTAATTGTCCAATTATAATTGTCCGTTTCGTTTGGCTGATATCCAGTTGACATCTGTCACATTACTGTTGTCCTCTTTCCTGAAAAATGAAATACAATTTGTTATGATTTGGATTTCAAGTAAAATTCCATAACATTAGTTCTTTAGCAACTTCAAAATCGCGTACCAGTTTAGCAGTTTTATCGGATACTAGCCTGGCCATCAACCACCACTTCAGCAGCAGCTGCAGATGTTGATGCTTCGTTTCGCACGGCTGGTAGTGTAGGGGTGACTGCGTCACCAGCTGCAGCAGCAGCAACCTTCCTAGTAAGCATCCTCTTGCCCTTTTTGTACAAATCAGAGTGAAATACAGGGTTGAGACAGCTGTTTAGAGGGAGAATGGATATGGCCGTTACTTCGTACCATGTTGCGGAAATAATTTCCTTGGATATCATAGCACGAACCATGATACCTGCTACAAACAACCAAGTGATCAGCTTCACTCCGACTATCACTGCCGCCTTTTGTCCGATTTCCTTGACCCTGCTCTCCTGCCCTGGGACCGGCTTTACAAGAGAGGACAAGATACATGCATAGGACACTCCGATTAGGAGCAGGATGAGCCCAATAACGGAGATGTAAACGATCTTGTAGACGATAGCTGGCCCGGTCGATGAAGGTGCGGTGAACAGATCGGGAAGACACACCGGGGACCAACTGTAAATTGAGAAATCTTGGATATCAAAAATATCGGGGGTACTTGTGATGGTTTTGAGGTCTTGGATCTTTTGGTACCAGTCCGCATTGTCCGATGTGTTAGCGAAGAACGCCCGGTGAATCACATCAATATTGCTCGAGTTCTTATAATCCGTCATGAAGGGGTTTGTGTTGGGAACCCTGATTTGACTCCGGAATATCTCCTGAACAAGGCCAACCTTTAGCAGTGGGGCAGCGGAGTGGCAGACATTGAGTACCATGAGAAGGGCGCTAGTGATGTAGACACCTTGTTTAGGGAGCCCTTCAGAGAAGCTCCTCAAGCACTTGTATGCACGTGTAATGCTCATTAGGAGGACTATGATGAGGGAGCCATGACAAGAAACACTAAATACAACCCCCATGACTTCACACAACCTACCCGTTCTCCACTCCGTATCAAACTGGCAGTACCGGCCGTTGTACCACAGGGAGGATCCTAGCAGGAAGGTGAGGTAGAAACCCATGGCGGTGTCGTGTGCAATGAGGCAAAAGTTGAGGAAACGATCAACCTTTAGATGGGCCTGTTTGTTAGTTTTGTCATTGTTATACATCTTGTAAAAGTTGTACCCATTAGCACTGAACGTCACGCTAGCAATGACGAAGGGGAGGACAAACAGGACGTAATTTTGGATGATGTTATCATCCGACGAAAAGGGCCCTCTTGAACAGCCGGAGCATTCATCGAGGCCATTCTTGCAGTCCTTGTACCCATCACAAATCTTATCCTCGCTATACCATTCCACATCCTCCTTTGAGCAGTAGAACCGTCCGGGGCAGTACTTCTCATCACTCTTGTCCGCACAATCAATGATCCCATCACAAGCCTTTTCCACTGTTATCTGTCCAAAGTTGTCACAGCGATAAGAGAATGCTTCCATCAAGGAGTTCTCCCTATACCCGACGAGCTTGCCACAAAACTCAGGTGACACGTCACAACTCCTCCTACATGCCGCCATGTACTCGTGCGATAGACGAGAATTCCTGGGATCAATCCCTGTGAAAGACAAGAGCATTTCGAAACACTCGTTAACCTCCTGACCTTGTGCTTCTAAACACGGCTTGATGAAGGTGTCCCCACAGGAGAGGGCGTCCAGGATTCCACCAGAACAGAGCGCCGCGTGTTTTATATCCACAGTAACTTGGCTCGAAGACACTGTCGACTTGCAGCCGGATATTCTCTCCAGACCCGTACATGCCCTCTCATCCTCTCCTCCGGGACAATCATTAACTCCATTACAGATTTTGTCAAAGGTGATGCACCCCTTCACAGGACCAGGACAGAATACCACGGTGGCATTAGCACACCCACACTCGTCCTCCAGACACTCAGATACCCCAGTCACACCGGGACCACCGAGACAAGGACACACCTCCATTCCTTGTTCAGACACCTTGAGGAGTTGCTCCCCGGGACAGTTGTAGAGGGTGCTTGGTACGAAGGGGCAGTGGGATTTGGGCTGCTTCGATCTCCGAGATGTTTTTGGTGTAGAGGATGGTCATCTTGCTTAGGAGGGTGTTGCAGGACCGTACTATAGTTGTATCAGGGTAGTACATCATCAAGGAGCGCTCCAAATCAATGGTCGGTGCAATGGTCAGAGTGACCATGAACACCATCATAATCATGGTGATGACCATGATGATTTTCGGGATCAGTAGGACTTCTATCTCACCCGGGTGCTCTCCGCAAGGGTTTCAACTGAACAAAGGCACCACTTGAGATTGTGATCAAACTACCGAGATGCAGCTGAGAGGCTATTTATAGCGCATATTAACACCATAACGAATGAGATATAAGAGATAAGGAAGTCACTACTTAGCATAAAGACAATGCTTTGCGTATTCAACGAGAAATGGGGGCTCTTCTGAGAGAACTCAATATAATCATTGGGGAATCATTGCATTAAAAACAGAATACGAAAAAAGGTGTATTCGTGTTAAAGTGTGTTCCACTGACTTTTTTTCAACTTTTGTAGCCATGGGAACACAAATTGGAATCCGTTTCTTGATGTCTTGACTTTTAAAATTTTCCCTTACACCTTCTACTTTTCAGTTAAAATTGTGTCGGGCGAAGTTAGACAAAATGAGAAATCTTCTAAAAAGGTAAATTCTGGTAAAATATATGCCCCACTCCCGCAATACAAAAGCATTAATCATTAAATTGATGATATTTATTGCAGTTCAACATCCACATATATTCCAGGTCAGCCTTTAGAGGGGAGGAATTTGAAGGGACTATCGAGGGGAAACTAAACACTGCTGATTTGTTGGGATTAATTCAGGCATCGGAGAAAGTGAGTATACAACTTTGATAATTATCGGCCTAAATCACATTATATTCACGGTTTATCTCTGCAGAAAAACCAGCTTTAAACAATATTAAGTTACAGCTGATGTTTGCACATTGAGAAAAAGACATTCAGATAAACCTCGATTTACCGGAACCTCGATGAACCGTGCTAAAATTCTTCCCCCAGCGAGGAGTCTGGTAAATTGAGGTTTACCTGACATTTCATCCCCATAGCAACCTTTGTTCTCAGGAGATACGATCAGGACTGGATGATATTGGATCTGTTGAACTCGATGGGTATTGGAGGACAGTGGAGAGCGAGTACCTGACCTCCGTCATGTCTAGGTAAGGGAGCGAGTACCTGACCTCAGTCATGTCTAGGACATGAGACCATGTATGACATTAGACCATGTATGATTATTGGTTGCCCCAGCCCCCTCTAGATCAGAAAGATTCACCAACCCCTTTTCAGGGTTCTCATGCTGCTAGTGGAAAAGGAATGGAGTTGGGAACGTGTACCACTGATTGAGTGTTGTAGAACACTGGAGGAGCTACAACCACTCTTTGTTTCAGAGCTGAGCTTACGGCTCTATGGCTCACAGGTATTATTATAGCCCCTTGTTTCTCCCTCCCTTGTTTTACCCTCCCTTGATAGAAAGAGTGGGAAGGGGGCTGGAGCGAGATACTGGAAGAAGTCAAATTTAAATTGTGAAAGTTCTCCTTTGTTTCACTAACCAACATAATTTCCTAGGTTGAAGAGTCAGATTCAGAGGTGTATATCAAGCTATCAGAAGACAAGGTGTGCAGTTTCTATGCAGAATACATTTTATCAAGTAGTGCGGGGATGTTCCATTTGAATGAAGTGAGTACCAATCAGGGGCCAGCATTTCAAATTATAGGCCAATCAGAGGCCAGCATTTCAAAATCCAGGCCAATCAGAGGCCAGTATTTTAAATTATAGACCAATCAGAGGCCATTATTTCAAAACCTCCCTACCTCGCCTCCTAACACGCATCTTACCTCCTTAAGGTTAACCTCCCCTTTAAAACACGCATATTACCTCCTCTCTAACACCCACCACCCTCACCAGTTTATGGAGGTCTGGAATGACGCACTCCCAGAGGGTATGACACCTAGGGAGGATCACCTTCAAGGAATTGCCCTGGTATCTCGCAACAAAACACCCTGTACAGTCTCCTACCTGCCCCGTAAGTTTTGGTGAACTTGCTGCGACTTTTAGCCCTCTGAAACTCCGGATGGGGGGGGGTGTTGAGAATTTGTTTAAAAAGTTGTAAAAACCTAATTTGTTTCCTCTCCAGTATCAGATCTTCCAGTGGATCCAGCCTCCCGGTTTAACTACCTGTTTAACCGTCAAGAGAAGTGGCACCAAGACGACATTACACCCTATCTCCAGGTGCGTGTGTGTTACCTGAGGTAACTTACCTCCTTAGTTACCCCCTAGCAACCTCCCGCCTAGCAACCCCCCTAGCGACCCCTTCATCATGGCTTAATTAAATCAGCGTACGAATGGTTCAATCAGTTCAAGCATTCAAGTGGGTGTTTTTGTGATAAAAATCATTCTACTAACACACTTCTGCCAGGATTTGATAGGGCCTGGGCAGACGGTTAACTCCCTACTTCTAAAACACTGCCGAAGTTCGACCGATCCTGTGACGAAAAAGAAAATGTACAACTCCCGTCAACGACAGACATAAAACAAAGAGTTTTGAATTTTTATATATTTGTTAATTTTTAATTATTTTTAGCACTATTTTACCATCTATTGCGATATTATTACATGAACTCCAAAAATACTTGCTTGACCAATTTTCTGTCTTCAGGGCTCTAACTCAAACTGTAACACCGAGTGGATTTTATGCTCACATGACTTCACAGGCCCAAATATTACGCTTGATATCTTTTTTTAACTCAATCTATAATTTTTTAGCAAGGATCATGGCCAACAAACTTCAGGAGACCGTTGAGATCTACAAGAAGCTGAAGACAGAATGGGGCAAGAGACCATGTGATCTCAAGAAATGTGGAGGTAAATTTAAAATTTTTTTGTAAAACTATATTACATGTCAACTTCTTGTTGAGGCAGTATGTTATGCTACCCTCTCTCGCACTAGATAACCATACTCTTACCTCCGGAAAATGTTAGTTAATTAACTAATTAATTTAATTATTCTTTGCAGGGTACCTGGCTGAGTTGAAGGTCCTCCTTACCCAGCTCTCATTCCTCCCTACCTCCAACACCTCTGCCACCACACCTGAGCTGATAGTGGCCCGTGATATCCTCGAGCTGGGTGCTCAGTGGAGCATTCTTAGCAGGGACATTGCTTCTTTCGAGAGGTTCGTTCTAACCTTCTTGTTGTTCTTCTTCTTCTTCTTCTTCTTAGGGGTGCCTGGGGGAACCCATTCGCGACTGTTACCCTCCGTGCGGGGTGGTGAAATCGTTCTAAGCTTGTGGAGATGCTTTGAGATTGACGGGAAGCTGGAAGCACGGGGATAGTATTATAATTTCAGAGGAGTGGCTTTGAGCTGTTTCTAATTACGGAGTAGAGTAGACATGGAGGGGTGCTTTGTTTCCCCCTTTGTTTCCTTTGTCAAACAGAGGCCCCCACTCAATGGAGATTGTTGTTCGACCCTCCCTCCCCGCGAACAAAACAAGGGGATTGCTGAACTCTCTGCAGCTGATGTTGAATGATTCTGCAACACTGACAGAGAGAGGGGGTGAGAGGGAGATGGTTTTTGTTCTCCGAAAATGAATGAATTCTTTATTCTCGGAATAAAAAGCCTTGGTGAAAGCACTTTAAATTCCAACGGATTCATTCTCCATTTCCTTTACCAGTTAACCCCTCTATAACGCATTTTTGACTATCCCTGGTTTATTTCGTTTCCAGGAATTCTTCCCTCCCATAGTTCTTCTCCTCCCACCACTTATACAGGGTGTCCCACTGTCTTTGCGTGACCTGTGATTTTGGGTGATGAGTGGGTTCCATTCAAATGCTTATAACTCATCGAAAAATAGGTCAAAACGGCTCAACCAAAAACAGTGTTGTAGAGAATTGTCAGGCGCACATTTGGGTACAAGATTGATGTTCCAAGTCTTACCAATCGTCAGATATATCGTCGTAAAGTCACAAGTACGTGATTATGAAATCCGACCGGGGTTCACGTTTTGAAAAATTCACAAATGCAAAGTTGCTCGGATCACATTGCATCCCTCATAAGAGTTGTAGGAAATTGTCTGGCGGTCATTTTGATACCCGGGTTTTTGTCCTAGCTCAATGTTTAGAGTGTCTTATGACTGTCTAAAGACGAAATTCAACCAACATTTTTGAGGGGATCACGTGTCATCAACAAATGGGTTAAATGATTTGAAATTTATATGAGCTTCATTGGAATCGTCTAAGGTTCATTTTGATACCATGATTTTTTCCATAGCTCTACGTTTAAGTTGCGTTATGACTGTAGGAACATAAAGATTTTTCTACGCTGAGTCTTAGTTGGTATCGGCTCACAACGCCTAATTAGGTGGCTCGGTGTCGTGTGTAATCCCATGATAATCAGCAAATATCGACTCAATTTCATCTAGACCCTTAACAGGGTTGTTATGACGATTTGGCAAGGCCCCTAGTTAATGTGTAGGATACGCAAGTGGTCTATCTCAACCCTATCATGCACTAAGATGTTATTCAAGCAGCTATGAGCTTCATAACAGGGCAAAATGTAATGCGATACCTGAGACCACTTTTGTGAAAATTCCAGTTCTGACAGTCATAAGACACTCTAAACATTGAGCTAGGACAAAAACCCGGGTACCAAAATGACCGCCAGACAATTTCCTACAACTCTTATGAGGGATGCAATGTGATCCGAGCAACTTTGCATTTGTGAATTCTTCAAAACGTGAACCCCGGTCGGATTTCATGAACACGTATTTTTGACTTTAAGACGATATATCTGACGGTTGGTAAGACTTGGAACATCAATCTTGTACCTAAATGTTGGCCTGACAATTCTCTACAACACTGTTTTTGGTTGAGCCGTTTTGACCTATTTTTCGATGAGTTATGAGCATTTGAATGGAACCCACTCATCACCCAAAATCACAGGTCACGCAAAGACAGTGGGACACCCTGTAGTTCTGCTCGATCTGTCTGGCACCGCAGACCCCATCTGAGCCATTTAAAAATCAAATTGGGGTCTGGCGCCGCCAAACAGTGCTCAATCAGAGATTCTAAACAAACCCCCCCCACCCAGCTATAACATGGGACAAAAAACACTGTTATTTTTCAGGTACATGGCACAACTAAAGTGCTACTACTTTGACTTCAGTGGCTCCCTCGCTGAATCACCGTTTACCTACCAACTACTGGGGCTCAACCTTCTCTGTTTGCTTTCCCAGGTACATCCCCACAAAACATATATATCAACCATTGTGTAGCTCTATTGGGTACACTAACCCACACTGCCCATCCTCCCGACCACCCACAAAACATGTGTCAACCATTGTGTGCCAATAGTACCCACCGCTCTCATTAACCAACCATTGTGTACCTCACACTGTATTTTGTTTCATAAAGCGAGCACCTTCTGTGAGGGCAGAGCAAGTCAACAACCAATCAGAACTCGTTATTTAGGTCACGTGACTGGTTATCAGCCAATCAGGGACCAGTATTTCCTGATTCGGTCGGTTCCTGCTGTGAGGGTTCGGCAGAGCAAGTCAACCACACAACATGGCCATGTGTCTTGTACACGTTATCTCAGTAATCGTGTGCAAATTGAGTTGCTACCATGGGTTAAATTATATTTTGTAAATTTGGTTTGGAAGCTCGTGTCGGAAGTCAGGTTTACCGTGCGTAATGACCTTGTTTTGACTAATGACCCGGCCGGGTTCCTTTGAAAGTCGAGACTACAACATGCATTAGTATACAATCCGCATCTGCATAAAGTATAGAAATTGCTGTAATACCCGCCGTGACCGCGGGTATTATAATAGTCGGACCCCGATTTACCGGGATACTCGGAGGAAAGGGTTTTGCCGGACCGTTTTGTCCGGTAAATCGAGGTCCGACTGTGTATATTATACGCGACAGAAACCATACATCTCCTTCCGGCCTATCTCTCTCTTCGTCCCTCTCTATCTCTCTCTTCCTCTTATTTCCGACACTGTTTACCATCTCTCTCTCTGTAACCCGCGGCTGAATTGCAGTGCTGTATTTATACTGGGACCACCAGGGTGGAGCCCAGTCCCCCATGCCAGCCTAGCACCCACACAATGCTACATAGTGTTTCCATTTTTCCTACTTCTCCCAGCCCCGTTATAATTTCTTTCCTTTTTTCCTATTTTTTCACTTCGTCAAGTGTTTCATCAATCCCTTCTCATAATCCGCAATATAATCCTTTTTGCCCTGATTAATGACGTAGATTCTAATCTCAATATATAATTCCCTCAATCCCAGAACCGAGTTGCGGAGTTCCACACAGAGCTGGAACTACTACCCGGTAGTGAGATCCACACCAACATCTACATCAAGCACCCCATTGCCCTGGAGCAGTACCTGATGGAGGGTAGCTACAACAAGGTCTTCCTGGCCAGGTTAGTACCAGAGGAGTTGAGGTTATTGGTTAAGGTCATTTCTGATGTCTTCTTGTACTGGGGTTTTGGGTGTTTTTTACACGTTACATGAAACTCTGGATGGGCTGTAAGGGTTGTTAGGGGATCCGGTATATTTAGTATATCCTTCCTTTTTATTTGTAGTAAGTTTCATATCCAAACCCTTTCTTTTTATTTGTAGTAAGTTTCCTGTCGTGTGTGGCACTAACTCAGGGACACCCACTAAATTTTCTCGGTTATTTTAATCCCTGACATTTTATGCTGCGTAGTATTTTCCATGGAATGCTTTCTCAGCAACTCCTGTATTTTCTTACAAGTTAAACAAGCCGGTGGTTCGCGGTACGCGTGTCTATCTCAAAGGGCAGTTGGTTGTCTCTAAATACGACTGTGCTTGGATATACATAATATGAAAATCTTCAAAACCCCTTTCTGAATCCCCAGATATATTCCATCCTTTCCTTTCTCCAGTCCTAAAACACTCCCCCTTCCCCCAGGTTCAATGTCCTAAAAACACTCCCCCTCCCTCCAGGTTCAACGTCCCAGCGGAGAGCTATCTCTTCTTCATGGACATCCTCCTAGACACCATCCGGGAACAGATAGCCAGCTGTATGATCTCCAGCTATAACTCAGTCACAATAGCCGAGGCGACTAAACTGCTATTCTGTGAGAGCCAGGAGCAGACCCTTCAACTGGCTGATAAGTTGGGGTGGACGGTTAATGGGAAGGTGTTCAAGTTCAAGAGCAAGGGAGACAAGGGAGAGGAGAGGTGCGTTCCCATAGCAACCGTTACTAGTCATATGTTGGAGTACGCTAAGGAGTTGGAGATGATCGTCTAGGACTGGTGAAGAGAAAGGGTATACTGCATATTATTGTGTATCATTTACATGGTGCAGGTGGTATATTAAATTTTGTTGGTGATATCTGGAGAGTACGTTTTTGTACATGTAGTACCGTGTGTGTACAATGTACATGTGTACAATGTACATGTACACCGTGTAGTCTGATAGCACAGGAATTATAGTTTGTAAGAACAGCGGGCCTGCCTTGTATAACCCGGGTTGTATTGTTCAAACTCACTGAACAAAACCTGGGTTGCTAGTAAAATGTATTTGTCTGAGAGAGGAAGCGTGACTTGTTTGTTCTATATCAGCTCGAGAGAAATAGAGGGCATATTCATTGTAACGATATGATATTTGGTATTTCTCCTCTGTACATGACATGTTGTAACTTTGACCCTTCTAATTCATCTATAGTAAGCATTTCCGAATTTCTCTCTTTCTCTCTCTCTCACACACACACTCTCTCTCTATATCTCTCTCTCTCTCTCTCTCTCTCTCTCTCTCTCTCACACTCTCTTCTCCTCTTGCTCTATCGCTTTCCCCTCCTGCTCTATCACAACAATCATCCTAATACGATTTCACGGACAAATTTAGGAGTTACCCTCCCCCCCCCCCTTCCCCTTGATTGATTTATTGATCCCTATCTAATTTATTCCCAACTATTTATAGACCAAACCCTAACCCTTCCTTTCTCTTTCTAGCATGTCCATCCAAATGTAATTCCGTTCGATCAGACTTCCATCTTGTAAGTACTTGTTTACTTAGTATTATGTTGATTTCCTGGGCGTGGTTCAGAGGCTGGGTCATTTACTTTCAGGCCAAAGCTCTGACTGCTGACATTTAGAAATTACTGAGAATTTCGAGACCTAAAAGTAGTAACTACTCGTTCAGTGAATAGGACGATTAAGCGCTAATTGTTCGTCGTATAGAGGCTATTGTACTTGCGTATCAGAAGGAGAGAGAATAAAGAGGAAGAGAGGAAGAGAGAGAGAGAAAGAGAGAAAATGATGGTAGAGAGAATTAAGAGAATATAGAGAGAGAGCGAGAGGGAGAGAGACGTCCAGGGCGCTCCCTAAATATCTCTCGCTGGGAAGATTACAATCCGGCAACTATTTTCATCTTATCTCATTAACCTTCCATTTATCTCTCTCCTCCTCCTCCTCTTTCTCTCTCATTTATCTCTATCTCTCCTCCTCCTCCTTCTCTCTTTCAAGTTTAACTGCATGTCTCTTTTTCGAAACTTCCGTTTACTCAAAACTCATCTGATTTGACGTCAATCTAACAAACGCTCTATCGATTCTTTTTTCAGATTTAAGCTCAATACGTTCATATTATCCATTACTCATCATTAATTTTTTCAGACATGAATACGTTCGTCTTTAAACTAACGGGTGACAACTAAAAATTGTCCCTAATTTAAAATGGCTGTAGAATTTTTCCCTTTTGAGATACAGCTTCGGGCCAGTGATAGAACGATTTTTCAGACAATTTTAAATCGGAGTAACATAACGGCGAAGACTAGAAAGTCCTTTTTCATTGCGATATCGCATCATTTCCTCTTGCCCCACCAAAGCATGAAGTACGTGAAATCTGCACAATCTTCTAGCACCTCTAGCGCCTGTTCTTTTTGAGATACAGCTTTGGGATAGCGATAGAATGATTTTTCAGACAATTTTGAACAAAATTAACTTTGTTTCAAACTCCGTTAATATCAATTTCCTGATCAGAATCTTCTGTAACAAAGCGGTGTTTACAGGTAATTTGAGAAATCGCCATTTCGACAATCTCTTGAAACATTAATGACGCGGAAAACCAACTTCCTAATGAGCTGAAATTTTCAAACTTGGCAGTTATGTTGGTTATGGCATGAACAACCAGACTTCCAATTTTGAGAATTTTATCTCATCGGGAAGGTCGTTTCTGATAACATAGAAATTTCAAATCTCCGTACTACATGCTTTGGAGGGACAAGAGGAAATGATGCGATATCGCAATGAAAATGAAATTTTTAGACTTTGCCGGTATGTTATTCCGATTCAAAATTGTCTGAAAAATCGTTCTATCACTAGCCCGAAGCTGTATCTCAAAAGAGAAATTTTATACAGCCGTTTTAAATTAGGGACAATTTTTAGTTGTCACCCGTTATTACTCATCATTGCAGTTGATGTGATGGCTGACCACTCTCAGTCTCCTTGAGCGAGAGGGGTCAGGGCGATGGCTGACAGTATCATTGATCATTTTAATATCTCAAATCGCAATCTGTCGAATTTAATGTGTCGAACCATTGACCACGCCCATTCCACGATCCAGCTACCTATTTCACAATCACCCCTTACTCAACAACAATCAAGGGGGAATGATAAAACGCTTGTTCGTGTGTGCTAGCAGCTAGGCTACTCCCTAGCGTACTTCTCAAGCTATGCAGCTGTATCAATCTTTTCTTTATCATTACA
Source organism: Hormiphora californensis (assembly GCA_020137815.1). Classification (NCBI taxonomy): domain Eukaryota; kingdom Metazoa; phylum Ctenophora; class Tentaculata; order Cydippida; family Pleurobrachiidae; genus Hormiphora; species Hormiphora californensis. Next base: position 5,400,903 of record CM035355.1, on the reverse strand, counting down.
TCTCTACAACATCAAGGCCAATATCTATCTATCTATCTATCTATCTTTCTCTCTCTCTCTTCAACATCAAGGCCAATATCTATCTATCTCTGCAACATCAAGGCCAATATCTATCTATCTCTCTCTACAACATCAAGGCTGATATCTATCTCTCGTCTCTCTAAAGCTTCAAGATCAGTTTCTATCTCTGTAACATCAAGGCCAATATCTCTCACTGAGAGAGTCTCTGGGACAATATCTCTAAGGGACAATATCTTGGAAGTTGGAGCCTCCCACGGTCTGGTTAGCCTATATCTTCCTTGCTTTCTTAATGTGTCTCTCTCCACCACAATTGCTCTCTCTCTCACTCTCTCTCTCTCTCTCTCTCTCTCTCTCTCTCTCTCTCTCTCTCTCTCTCTCTCTCTCTCTCTCTCTCTCGCTCTCTCTCTCTCTCGCTCTCCTTTCTTTTCTTCCCAGGTCCTTCACAGTCCATTTCCTGAGCGTCCGGTCACGTGCGCCCAAGCAAGCTGCCATTAGCTACCGGGGCTATATAAGAGCCTCTGTTACACTACAGCCACCTCCCTCTCCGGTTAAAGGCTTAGTGTTGTAGCCTTCCTTAAAGCCTTCCTACCGTCCATAAAAGATAAAGCAGGTAGTCTTACTCTTTTTTAATGTTGTTTCATTTTCTAAACTAAATAGATGCGGTTTCATTTTTTGAACTCTCCTTAGTGGCCTACCTCAACTTTAAATTTCTGACTGCTGATCTACGTAACACTCGATATTACAACAACTTCACGCTGATTGGCCATCTCGATATGTTCTAAGTACAAGCTGATTGGCCAATCCTCTGACGTGCGATGAAGAAGAAGATAATATCTGTCTACTATCTCTCAAGGGTCCTATCAGAGTGCGTGAAATACTATCGAGCACACCCTCGATTGGTGGTTATATATCTGTCAGAGACTTGTCTAACTTGTCTAGACGACTCGATCAGATATAGAGGGAGAGACATCAGAGTCACATCAGATAGAGTGAGAGAGGAGGGGAAGTGTGAGGTGTCACATCCTTCCAATTAGCATAGCCGTATTATTATCTCTCTCACGGACCACACGTATTATTATCTCTCCTTCACGGACCACACGTATTATTATGTCTCTCACGGACCACCCACCACGCTCCAGTGTTCATATCCTGTACCCGTGGTGGTAGCTCATAATACGCTTCCTCCAGCTCGTGTCAGATACATCGCAACTTCTCTCTCTCTCTCCCTCTCTCTCTTTCTATCTTTCTCTCTCTCTCTCTCTCTCTCTCTCCCTCTCTCTCTCTCTCTCTCTCTCTCTCGTTTTTCTTTATAGCCATACTGCTAAGAGTCTTAGCCACCTGTGGCACGCCACCCGCATCACTTTTCATACTGTTTCCTGTGTGACACTCACACAGACATACAAGAATCGAGCCCCCGATGAATATAAGACGGAAGACAGAGAGAGTGGAGGAAAATGAAAGAGGGAGAGAGAGATAGAAAGAGAGATATAGTTAGGGAAAGAGAGAGAGAGAGATAGAAAGAGAGATATAGTTAGGGAAAGAGAGAGAGAGAGATAGAAAGAGAGATATAGTTAGGGAAAGAGAGAGAGAATGCCAGAACCTCACACACACTGAGAGGGCTTGGTAAGCACATCACGACACACTCACACATCAGCTCAGCGCATTTGTTTCCTATATTACACACACACACACACACACACACTCTCTCTCTCTCTCTCTCTCTCTCTCTCTCTCTCTCTCTCTCTCTCTCTCTCTCTCTCTCTCTCTCTCTCTCTCTCTCTCTCTCTCTCTCTCTCTTTATGCCCCCTCTTTATGCCCATAATGGGAGGTGTGCACCACCACTTAGATCACGCCACCAGAGGGGCAGCTCCCTCTCTGCCACATCAGCTACCAACAAGCTTCCACCCTCTCTACCTTTCTATTGTTATATTCGATCTGTCTCTTATATCTCCCTGGTTCATTTGTACAGCCTAGCCGAGCCTAGAGATATTATCAAAAACTCTGTCCCTTATATCTCCCTTTCTCCATGTTTCAATTGTCAGAGTTTTTGATATAATCTCTAGGCTGGCAGCATCAAAATGATGCTAATAAACGGTTGTCTGATCATACAACTGTCCCCATGCTTCCTTCTATAATGTTTTTGTGTATGAACCTCCCACTGAGTCTCAGTTTATATTTTCCGGCCCAAGCTATAACATATATTCATTTATCATCCCAATGATAATGGTCGCGCTATGGCAGGCGACTCTATCGATATCCGACCTTGTCTACCTTGTTCTGCCGCAACTCTTCTCTCTCTCTCTCTCTCTCTCTCTCTCTCTCTCTCTCTCTCTCTCTCTCTCTCTCTCTCTCTCTCTCTCTCTCTCTCTCTCTCTCTCTCTCTCTCCTCTCTCTCTCTCTCTATCTCTATCTCTCTCTCTCTATCTTGGCGTGCTAGATCGGTAACTCTAACCATAGAGAGGATAGGGTCATGATACTATTGTGCCCCTGATCACGCCATCACAATAGGACCTTGGTGCTACATAGATAGAGAGAGAGCGAGAGGGAGAGAGAGAGCGAGAGAAAGAGAGAAAAATATGGAGAGGAGAAAAAGAGAGAGAGATTATAATGGATGAGGAGTGAGCGAGGGGATCGATCATAAAGAGGGCTGTTTCTTTCCCTCTTAGGCACGTGGGGCTGGCAAATTGATCCTCTTGGTCCCTCTCCTATTGGGAAGACGATTTAGGGGGATCAATAAAATATAATTATATATTGCCTCTTTTGTTCGTCCTTGATTCTTTATCGTTCTTGTTCATCTCTCTTTTGCCCTAGGGTGATGTATAGGTGGCAAAAGGAATCCCCACTTTTCCCTTTTGCCTCTCCTGCGATAATTTAAATCCTCTCTCATATATTTTGTGTGTCAAATCAAGCCAATCGTTTCGCATATTTCCTAATTTTGGGATGGTACTGCTAATTGCACGACGCGAGAGAGGGAGAGAAAGAGACACACAGAGAGAGGGAGAGAGAGAGAGAGAGGGATTATTTAAAGAATATGGAATTTCTTCCTCCAATTATCCATTTCGCCAGCACCCATTATTCATGTACTTGGGTCTACCCCGACCGCTCTGTTAAATTACAGGTATGAATTATAAATGAATCTTCTCTTCTTCCTCTGTATAATTATGACTCCTCCTCCTCCTCCAGGCTCCCCAGCCTCCTCCTCTTTATCACTGTTTATCGCTAAAATATTATCTCGGGCCCAATATATATATTGCATGTCCCCATCCCACTGCTGAAATTATTGAGAGATATTCTGCACCGGCACACGGCTCATTACTGCTGTTGTTTTTCCTTGGTCTTGTAAATCTAACGCAAATATTGGTTACGATCGCTTTGTCAGGCAGTATGATATTGCCATGCCAACTCTCCGGATATTTCTCTATCTCTCTCCCTCTCGCTATCATTGTTTTTATTTCTCTCTCGCTAGATATCTGTATATTAGCGATATTATATCCGACTCACTCTAGAGAGAGCCTTTCCAGTAGATGTTTTCGCGTGTAAATGCTTTCACGTGAGATCTACACGAAATGCACTCGAAAATTACATTTCCGGACGTGTTCTCGCTGTAGTAGTTTTTTTTTCTGACGCATTCAGACTATCCATCTTTCGTTTAACTGTTTCCAGACTTTTCTTTCCTTCACTTCTACTCAAATCAAATTGAGTGGAAGAAGAGAAGTGACATTTAGAACCGAGAACCATTGTAACCAATCACTCTTTAAAACGCGAATTACGACTAACTTTGAGACAAATTTATTCATTCTGATTTCTGTCTCTCTCTCTCTCTCTCTCTCTCTCTCTCTCTCTCTCTCTCTCTCTCTCTCTCTCTCTTCTCTCTCTCTCTCTCTCTCTCTCTCTCTCTCTCTCTCTCTCTATCTCTCTCTCTCTCTCTCCCTCTCTCATTCTAGAATCACATGATGGGTTTGACGTCAGGGAGAGAGTGTTCTTGATGTATGAAGCTTAATATACTGATTGCGTGCCCTCGGGAGCCAGTAGT